>CM051238.1:208109129-208389129 GCA_027917425.1 Gastrophryne carolinensis | reverse complement strand
AAAAAAAAAAGTATTTTTGGTTTCCAAAAATATGGTGGTTTGGGAGTTAAACTACTTTTAACACATCGCCGCCAGCGCTCTGGGGTTTAAATATGCATTTCACAGCGCGAGAATATTTTGAGCGTGATTTTTTGATGAATATGGTGGGAGGCGGTCGCTCTGACCAGTCGCTATCATGCGCACCCATACATCGCGGAACCTGTCAAATACCGACTCGTCACCCCGTATTCAACATTACTGCACACCGACTGAGTCGCTATCAACAACCGAACAATGGCCAAGCACAGCGACTACTAGCGGGCACTGTGAAAATACTGCTACAGTCGCTCAACTGTCGCTACCTGCCGCTATTAATGAATCGGCCTCCCCGACAAATCTATGCCTGCCTTCCCCCAAATATGCCATCTCTACATTTCTAAAGTGGTGGCTGCTCCTTCAGCAATCTTTGGTCATTCTCAATGTTTATTATCTGCTGTAATCCCATTTGCTACTAGCAAGTTTATATATGAAAGTGTTTCCATGCTCAACAAATCAAAACCTGATGCCCCCCCCCCCCCCACTGCATAAAAACCTTGTGATGTGACAAGGGGCTCAAGAGTCAATGAACTGCAGCTTCTAGCGAGTATTTTCAATATATTAATGCCAGGTTTACAAATGGAAAATGTTATACCTACATACCGTTATCAGCTAACAGTAACTGCTATTGTTATTATCTAAAAAAAAAGTAGAATCTTTTTGAAACTGTCAGCTCTTGATGCTGTGACTGACTATGCCACAGATTTACCATTCTTATGGTAAAAAAAAATCCAATCCTTATCAAATATCTCTTTCCATTTTATAATGATCTCAAAATACGATCTGGGTGGTACTTATGGGTTGTAAATTACTCACAAAAGAACCATTCAAATGCACATAAATAGTTGTAATGATATAGCAGTTGTTGGGGGTACAGGTCAATCTGCCGCCGCACCCCATGCTATCTTGATGGCATCTCCTGTATTAGTGGTAAAGCTCATAAAAAATCATGGAATTTTTGATAAGCGGAATAACCACTTTATTATTATAAATAATATACTTTTGTATTATTTAGCTGGCTATAATGTATAAAGCTGCTAAAAATCTACTACTGTAAATCTGCTACTAGAAAGTAACTTTTTTTTTCTTCTGTTTTGATTGGTTTTACATCTTACCAGAAATTTGTTGGAAGTGTAGTTGTAGTGAAATTGAAACAGAATCAGCGCTATGTAATGGAAAGAGATCTGTGTGTACAGGATCAAGCAGGGCAAGGCTGCAGCACTAACCTTTCAGTGCCATGCTAAATATCTGGTGAAGCAAGCTTATGGCGTGCTTTCAGGTGTGAACTGAAGCAAACATATGACGGGCAGGCTGATTCATTATTAGCGGCAGGTAGCGACAGATGAGCGTCTGTAGTAGGCATTTCAGAGCGCCCGCTAGAAGTTGCTGTGCTCAGTCGCTGTGCAGCATTGATGAATAAATATAGATTATAAACACCGGGCACAAAAATCTTCATACATAAAAGTAATTCTTTCTAGGTTAATCTTAAAACGCTGCTACGTGCTGAACTTTTCATCCCAATTCAGTCCAAACTCATATATCAATTATTAGCACAGAGCGTAAGCTTAGCTTCTTCAAGCTGCCACCAAGCAATACAGTCCCAAAGTGCATGCGCCGGTCTACCAGCAAAGCCACTCGTGCCCACCACCTTCGGGTGTCCTACCGGATAGTGATGTAAACACGCTTTATCATAGAATAAACATATGTTGTTCTTGGGTCAATATATTCCTCCAAGTCATGCCAGAAACTCCTTATGGTTCCCACAATTATTCTCAATGATTTTATCAAAATGTTTGGGACAGTGGGGCCGCGGTGTGAGGTTTCACTTTCGGATTGGATTCATGTTGGATTGGATTGCAGAGTAACCGCGCCCCTAACTTCCACGAGCGGCCGTAGTGGATGAATTGGAGGTGGAGTGTTTCTTATACTGCTTTATCCTTGCCTTGATGCATTTTGGAGTATGTGAGTGTATATATTTTACTCTTATTAAATAAATTCAATTACCACTGCAGAGTTGCACTAGATGTATTTGTGCTCTCTTACGTGCCAAACATTTTGATAAATGTATAAATATATATTGACCCAAGAACAACATATGTTTATTCTATGATAAAGCGTGCTTACATCACAATCCGGTAAGAGGACACCAGAAGGTGGTGGGCACGAGTGGCTTTGCTGGTGGACCGGCGCATGCACTTTGGGACTGTATTGTTTGGTGGCAGCTTGAAGAAGCTAAGCTTACGCTCTGTGCTAATAATTGATATATTGATGAATAAATTGTGGGGAGTCGCTATCTGACCAGTACAGCGCTGTATGGGAGCGCATGTTAGCGACTGGTCAGTACAAGCGGCTCACAACATATTCAGCAAAAAAACAGCCTCAAATACCTCCGGCGCTCAAAAATGCTTCACTGAAGCCCATAGCGTCGGAGCCTGTGTGATTAAAGGTTGTTTTTTAACATGTATCCAACAGTAACAAAGCGAAAACACATGGAATTACATTGTAATAACATTGTAACATGAACACATTAATGCCAGACCTGTAATATCAATTCTGCATAAATATATACAATAAAAAAAAAGATTAAAAAATGGCTTTTTCAAGGCCAGGAAACATCCCAACATTATTTGAGAATTTAAAAAAAAAAAAAAAACCTTGTTTAAAGAGAAATAAAAGAACGTCCATTGAAATGTATGGGAGAGCGTCAGGTAGCGAGAGGTAATACGCGGCGCTCTGCAAGGCTCAACGCCGGCACTGTACGCTGAGGCTGGGATAATGATGAATCGGACGCTACATGGCGTTATCCCAGTCGCTCAACAGATTCTGGTTGATAAATGTGTCATTGCGTGCCGTGTCCGGCATTCACCTGACGCTACCTGTCGCTACCTGGCATTTACAAGGCATTACCTGACGCTATCCCTTCATGAATAAGGGTCTAAGTTTTTAAACTTGAACACATTAAGAAATTCTGTAAAAAATGTTGTTAGAATGTTCCCCCTAATTCACCTACCCATGTGATAGGGCATATTTAATGATATTTTTTTTTTTACGTTTGAAAAAAAACACCACCCTATGGGAAGATTTTTTTGTGTTTTCAACAAGTTCAAGTTCATTCAGATGAAAATTTCAGTTTACACCCGAAAGCCCACCCAAAGGTAAACGTGCTTCATTAGGTCTTTCACATGACTCCCTTTGAGCTGCTGTTATTCCCCCCATACTGGTAGTGTACAAATATTTCCCAGACTTGCTACTTTCTACCCTAGTTATCAACTTCTGAAATGTCACACCTTGGTGAGAAAAGTGTAAATGTTTAAATCCTCATCTCATGCTTTTTTTTTTTAAATACTATCAATTTAGGGCTGGTAAATACCAGCCTGTATGAACCATGACTTTATCTTCTTGCATAAACATTTAATTATCCATATCTAGATGGAGCTTAACTGCTTCAGAGAGAAAAAAGTTCAAAGTAAATATTCCACACATACTTGTAAATTCCAGCAATGCCCTCTCACATAGTTATTCATTTAAATCATAACTGGGTTCTGAATGCATTATACATATGAAAATCCATCCATTCATCTAAGGAGATGCAATAAACTTTATTTCATTTTGACTTATTTGATTTGACATAGATGGTCATCCTCCCAGGAGATTTATATGTATGAATGTGAATGAAGATTGTCTGATGATGATATATTCTGGGCGCTTCTGTCTTGTGGATCTGCTCAAGACAAATCACCATAAAACTGCATGTAAGCAAAGTGATGGACAGAAAGCAAAGTGATGGACAGTAGAATGCCTTTCACGTACCATGCAGAACAGAAGTGTGAAATATATTATATATAGAAATAGTACAAACCTAAGCACTGCAATTTTAATGAGACAAACACAAAAAATAGATGGTTCAATAAAAGGGAATTGGTGGACCCAATACACTAGGGCAGGGGTACTCAACCACTTCTTGTAAAGGTCCATATGCAGGCATCAAGTGAGAGGTGAGGGTGGGGGGGAGGCTATCATGGGGGGGGTGGCTATCGCGGGGGGGGGTGGATAGTTAGAAATCCATGCACTGGAGGGGGGGGTGGCTATAGATTCCACAGGCAAAACTGAAATAGGCTGGGATGGATGGGGATGGGGATGGCGGGACAGGGATGGATGGGGATGGGATTGATGGGGCAAAGCTGGGGGGATGGAGATGGATGGGGCAGAGATGGCGGGATAGGGATGGATGGGATGGGATTGATGGGGCAAAGCTGGGGGGACGGAGATGGATAGGGCAGAGATGGCGGGACAGGGATGGATGGGGATGGGATTGATGGGGCAAAGCTGGGGGGACGGAGATGGATGGGGCAGAGATGGCGGGACAGGGATGGATGGGGATGGGATTGATGGGGCAAAGCTGGGGGGACGGAGATGGATGGGGCAGAGATGGCGGGATAGGGATGGATGGGATGGGATTGATGGGGCAAAGCTGGGGGGACGGAGATGGATGGGGCAGAGATGGCGGGACAGGGATGGATGGGGATGGGATTGATGGGGCAAAGCTGGGGGGACGGAGATGGATGGGGCAGAGATGGCGGGATAGGGATGGATGGGGATGCGATTGATGGGGCAAAGCTGGGGGGACGGAGATGGATGGGGCAGAGATGGCGGGACAGGGATGGATGGGGATGGGATTGATGGGGCAAAGCTGGGGGGACGGAGATGGATGGGGCAGAGATGGCGGGATAGGGATGGATGGGGATGCGATTGATGGGGCAAAGCTGGGGGGACGGAGATGGATGGGGCAGAGATGGCGGGACAGGGATGGATGGGGATGGGATTGATGGGGCAAAGCTGGGGGGACGGAGATGGATAGGGCAGAGATGGCGGGACAGGGGTGGATGGGGATGGGATTGATGGGGCAAAGCTGGGGGGACGGGATGGATGGGGCAGAGATGGCGGGACAGGGGTGGATGGGGATGGGATTGATGGGGCAAAGCTGGGGGGACGGAGATGGATAGGGCAGAGATGGCGGGACAGGGATGGATGGGGATGGGATTGATGGGGCAAAGCTGGGGGGACGGAGATGGATGGGGCAGAGATGGCGGGACAGGGATGGATGGGGATGGGATTGATGGGGCAAAGCTGGGGGGACGGAGATGGATGGGGCAGAGATGGCGGGACAGGGATGGAAGGGGCTAAACTGGGGCAGCGGGACAGGATTGGATGGGGCAAAGAGATTAAGAACTGAAGGTTGTGTGTACCTTGCAATGCCACTTCCCACCCGTGCAGTACTTCATATTGCAATGCTAGGTGCCAGGGAGCCATGACACTGGCAGGGAGACTAAGCACTACATCGCCGATCAAGTTAAGGGGGCAATGCTGAGCACGGAAACACAGAAGCAACTGAGTCCAGGGCTGTCAGGGCAGAGGTCCAGAAATCTGGAGCCCCCCGCCCTGCCACCATACAGAGCAGGGGGAGCACAAAGGGCTGGAGCGCTGCTGGATTGTAGGACAGGTAAGCGGTGTTAATTTATGTAACCCCCCCCCCCACCCTGCTTTAGCTCTAAGGTATGGTGGCAGGGTGGAATCTGAAAAAACAGGCAGTATTACTGGACTGGCCCTTTAACTTACCCAGCGTCTGTATCTCACTCTATCTCCTATGTGGTATGGAAAAGCAATGTAAGCTTTCTAAGTAGCTGGGTCTGGAGGGGTGGAGATCTTCTTATGCTCTGCTCTCATTTATTGCTTTGGTTTGGTAAGGAGGGATCTGCTTTAGTTCTGCATGTATTTTGGGGTCTGAATGTGGTGGTCTCTCCTTTCCCTCTTTAATATTTTCTGGTGTCTGGTGGGGTGCCAAAATATGAGGATTTTTTGTTATTGGGGGGGGGGTCTATTTTCGGGGCTGCTTTTTTTGTGTGACAGTTTTAGTGTTCTGGGTGATCTGCTCACACTTGTGGTTGGGGGTCACTGTTATGTATTGTATTATTTGTAGTCATGCACTATGTATAGCTTATTAGGGGCATCCCAAGTGTACACACTGTCCAACTCAGGCTGGAAAAATTCTATTATGATTGATCACTATTATTATCATTATCAACAATCATTATTATCTCCCCAATATTCTCAGTAACTTATCCTAATTTTGCTAACCTGCCTCTCTTCTCCCTTTCTTTAAGTGGGAATTCTTGAAAAATGAATCTAGCCTTATCTTCTCCCATATTGAAGTTGGAATTCGCCTTTGAAGAGGAACATCTAGTGGGACTTAAAAGAATATCTTTTCTGATTGCAGAATAACTTCTTAAAGGAATATTGTGGACATTATTGGGGAAATTTTCTTGATGTAATACAATGTAAATGTATTAATATTTGTTATTCTAATTAATTGATAGTGGCTTATAATTTAACTATTTTTTATATGTATTATATGTATTCTATTATATAGATGGATTCTTATCACAATCTAGTTATTTATTGATTAGTTAATTGATGTATTATTCTATGGGTAAATTTATTGATTAATTTATTATTGTATTTATTTATTAATATATCTCTTTTGGTCACTAGTTTAATATATATTTATTGAATCATTTAATAATAATAATAATAATAATAATTTTTAGGGGCACGCCTTCTTATTACTATTGGATATCACGGATGGAACGAATTGATTGGTAGATTGATTAACTAATTAATTAATTAATTAATTGATTACTTAATTGACTATAATAATGAATTGATTGTTTTTTATCTAATTAATTATTTATTCACTATTATTTTATTAATTAATTGTTTATTCACTACTCTTATATTCATTTATTTTGTTATATATATATAAAAATGTATATATATATATATATATATATATATATATATATTCCTTTTTATATAGTTTTATTATGTTGTGCTGCCATATTTATATTGGGATTGATCAATTATTCCCCAATTATGTTTATAGACATGTATATATAAAAATGTAAGAACTAAGAAATAAAATTAATGAAAATTAATGAGGATTAATGAGAATTAAAAATCAAAAATTAATTAATTAATCAGTAATTGAAAATTAAAAATTAATAATTAATTAATAAATAATTTAAATGATGGATTGAAATTAAAATTAAAATTGTATTGATTGTTTGGTTGGATTAATTAACTGATTAATTGATTAATTTATTTTATCACCCACTGCCCACTCCCATATCACCCACTCCCATATTGCCCCAGTCCATTAGATATGGCTGAAACTTCTCAAAATCTCTCAATTGTGACATAACCTGTAGACCCCTAATGAAAAAATTGTTGGGAATAAATACCCCAGCTTGATATATATATTTGTAATAATTACTGATATCATTAATGAAATTATTGTATATAGAATTCTGTTTATTTAGTATATGTTATTATTATTGGTGTTTTTGTGTGAATTATTTTTAGAACTATTTATTAAATATGGTTTTTAATATGTGGGTTTGGTTGGGTGTATATATTTGTGGGTAGTGGGATCTATTGGTGAATGATTGTATCTTGCTGCCTGTTATTGGCTATTTGACCAGGCTTATGGAGACCCATGCTGGTCACGTGTCGAGCTCCGTCCCCTCCGTCCCTCCTACGGCCGCAACATACACGCATTGTCAGCAGCGTTAGTGTGTGTGGCTGGCTGGGGGGACGGTCTGGGGGGCGGGGCCGTGACGTCACCGGACGGCCGCGCTGCTCCGATTGGAGCACGGGACTCAGCTGTGCGAGAGCGTGCAGGCGGCTTCCGGCCAAGGCCATGCTGCGCGCCCGGATGCGTGTCCCGTTACCAAATGTGAGCCTCTATATATAAAGGCAGCAAGATGGGGGGAATCATCTGTACCTTGATAAAGTGGCCTGTGAGCAGGGAGCCACGAAACGCGCTGGGGGGATTGCTACTCGACCTTGGCATTCCTGGGGGTCACTCAGAGTTATACACTCAGGTGATGTGTATGTTTATGATTTATATTGGTTGTTGTATTCTGATATTTGAGTCTGCTTTTTCTTTTGCCACATTTTATATTAATAATATTGTACTTGCACAAGATTTAGCACTAATGCACTTTATGGATTGGTTGTAATATTGGCACTTTATTGAAATATGATGTTTACAAGGCTGGGATTATGGGTAAAACTGGGATGCCCCTGGGAATGTACGGTCTAGTCTTATATGTTTTTTAACTGTTTGTTATGTGATTCTTATGGGTATTTGTCAATAAATAATCTATGAATTCATGATATATATTTAGTTGATTTATTGATTACCGTGGAGGGGGTGTGGTGGTGTGGAGCTATTCTGGGTGAATTGCTGGATTCACCATTACAATATTAGGATAGAGATAGTCTCCCATCACGGCACGGCCACAGGTATTAAATTTAATTTTATATTGTGGTGCAGAATTTGTATATATACATATAATGCTGCAACTGGCATACAATAGAAATGCAAGGTGTACATATTGATTGAAAGATACAGTACAATAAAAATGAGAGCCAGGCCCTTACTAGCTAACAGTAGTGTTTGTGTAATTCTCCGCCTTTGTCCTGTTTCCTTGTAATTCCTTTTTCTGCTCTCAAATACATTGTATGTAAAGCACCAAGTAAGTTTTCAATCTGGACCCTACTCCAATCTGAGTTTATTTTGCTGAGGTGAATAGGGGGTGCAAGAAAAAACTGTGTCGATCAATTCTTCTTCAAAATCACTGGAAAACAGGACTACAGAAATGCATGAGGCTCCAGTGTGTGTCCTAAGACTGCAAACATTTCCAAACTATAAAATGAGGAAATAGACAGATAAAGCATTCTAAAGTGGCATAGTGTCTAATATGGATTGCAATGCCCTTTTTTCAGTATAGTTATTGAATATTGGTGTTTTCCTCCTACCCAAAGCTATATGACATCCAGGATGGCACCTTGAATGATTCTACAGTTATCTCCTCCAACAATCTTTATTTTCTCAATTTTTGTCCTTGACAGCTCCAATCTGGACTGCAGTAGGTATAATGATGAGTTACACATGAGGGTGGTGAGTGGAGTGGTGGATATATACTGTGGATTATTGTGCAGCTCTGTGCCATTAGACTCCCTTTCCTGCACCTCACCCTGAGATAAAGGTGCTCCCTGTAGCTCCCCATGATCTAGCAGATCATTTCATGGATGTCTTGTTTGAAGGCCATGTCTGCAAAAGCTGGCAGCAGAGGATTTCCTGCAGCTGTATGTGTAGTTTACTGCTGTATATCCAGGTAGGGCTGGACTGAGCTGTACGTGTGGAGGTGACTGGTGGGATTCCTGAACAGAATGAGCCAGTGTGCAAGCAGTCTTTTTTCCTGCTGGAACTCTGTAAACTATGGCTGTTATGCATTGCAGTAAAGGCACTGGAGAGCTGCATTACATCTGAACTTGTTTTTCAACCTGTGTACAGAATCAATGCTCTGCTACACACAGGGGCCAGCACATAATACTGGAACGCTGATAGTATTTGCATGTCACGGTAGGATGGGCCCCCAGTCAGTTCTCCTGGTGGACCCAAGACACCCCAGTAAAAAACTGGCTGTGACAATAAGGGTTCCTCTCATAAGATATGTTCCTGGCCTAAAACTAGAGTTTAATGTCTCTAAATGTAAAATCATGCACTTGAGTAAAAGGAATGCCTGCTCTGAGTAACGTATGGTCAGTACGGTGTTATCCAGGACCTCGGAGGAGAGAGATTTAGGGATACTGATTACTGATAGCTGCAAGATGAGTGGACAGTGTAGCCAGGCAGTGGGAAAAGCAAGCAGGATGCTCGGCTGCATAGCTCGAGGCATCACCAGTAGGAAGAGGGAGGTTGTGATGCCGCTGTATAGAGCCCTGGTAAGGCCACAGCTAGAATACTGTGTGCAGTTCTGGAGACCTTACCTGCAAAAAGACATTATTCAAATAGAACGTGTCCAAAGGCAGGCAACGAAAATGGTGGAAGGACTTAAACTTAAAACTTATTAGGAGAGACTTAAAGAACTTAATTTGTACAGTCTGGAGGAAAGAAGGGAGAGGGGGGACATGATTGGGACCTTTAAATATGTGAAAGGATTGAATAAGGTTCAGGAGGGAAGTGTTTTTAAGAAGAAACTTAATGATAGAACAAGGGGGCACAACCTGAAGCTAGTCGGGGGGAAGATCAGGAGCAATGTTAAATTAACATTAAATATTTTACAGAAAGAATAGTAGATGCTTGGAACAAACTTCCAGCAGAGGTAGTTGAAAAATCGACAGTGAGAGAATTTAAACATGCCTGGGATAAGCACACATCTATCCTAAGATAAAGAGCACATACAGTATACACATAAGGGCAGACTAGATGGACCGTATGGTCTCCTTCTGCCGTCAACCTTCCATGTTTCTATGTTATCACTTGAAATAAGTTGCTTTTCATTAGTAGCAAGGATATGAGAGACCAGTCTGCCAATAATTCATCCCCATGCTATGCTCTGGGAGTACATGCAACCGCAGGTGGCTCTGTGGCATGTCCATCCCCTGGATACCTAAAAGCAATTTAACCCTCTGCGCACTCACAGAATGCTGGTGTCATGCTCAGGTAACTCCAGCCCTCTAGGTAAGCCCTCAACCCCCAATCTCGCAGCCAGCTTCAGCTGTAGGAGCCCCCGCTTGCCGGGACGCAGTATACGCCTGCCCCCAGGACTTCAATGGCTCAAAGGATGAGAGCTTACTGGTTGGAAGTCTGGAGAACCAATAACGAAGAGCGGAATTAGAGCGAGTCCAATTGTTGGAGCAGGTTTCACAAAGAAGTCCAAAGACAGGCTAGAGGCCAACAGCGGGTAAGCAGAGATCGCGACGGTACAGTAGGATGAGGCAGCTCAAGGTCAGGGTACAAAGCAGGGGTCGGCAACGGAGGTCAGGCAGAGAATGGTCAGTTCAGGCAGGAGTCGGCAACGGAGATCAGACAGAGAATGGTCGGTTCAGGCAGGGGTCGGCAACAGAGATCAGACAGAGGATGGTTGGTTCAGGCAGGGGTCGGCAACAGAGATCAGACAGAGAATGGTCGGTTCAGGCAGGGGTCGGCAACGGAGATCAGACAGAGAATGGTCGGTTCAGGCAGGGGTCGGCAACGGAGATCAGACAGAGAATGGTCGGTTCAGGCAGGGGTCGGCAACGGAGATCAGACAGAGAAATATTCAGAAGACAAACAAGGTACAAGGTTCTATCACAGGCACTGAGTAAATGACGGGGTAAAGCTTTATAGGAACCAGATATGATTGGGGATGGGGAGGAGAGTGCGTGATTGGTGCAACTCAGAACTCACACAAGATAGGCCCAGATAACCAAGAGGGCATATAGCCCCAACCCCTTTATTTGGGCTCATTGGCCCTAACCCAAAACTAGGGGCGTTACCCCCTAAATACTTTGGTCTCATTGGCCCTTAACTGAGCCTCCGGTGGGTGCGCTGTGTGCAGCGCCGCCGGAGGGCATGCAAATCACGTGCCCACGCACGCACGCGAGCATGGGAGCCGGGGATGCGGAGGAGTGGGAGGAGGGCCGCTGTGCTCGGTGCCGCACGAGCCGCCGCCGCCGATCGGCGCGGCCTCTGAACAGGGACTGCTGCGGCCGGCCGCCCGGAGACAGCGCTGGAACGGGACCCAGGTAAGTGAGTTATGACAGCTGGTAAGAGACTGACCTGCATGGATATGGAGTTATATATTACGATACATATAGAAGATAGGCAACCAACAACAAAGTTGTCCCATCTCTACCCAGATCCTTCCCTTACTATGAGTGCTTGTCTATACATTGAGTACCAGTGCTTGCCTATACAATGACAATGTCTTAGGTCAGTGACCAGACCCCATGAATTGCCTATTTCATCAGGGGGTCCAAGTAACCTTCACCCAAAATTTAGCACTGACTTTGTACAGGCACGTTTGAATGTTTGTATACATAGTCATCTAAAATGAGCACTGTCACTTTACAGACAAGCACTGGCATGGAATGCATAGTAAGATTAGGGTCAGGGCAGAAATGGGACCCTTGCCGCTGGTTGCCCATCTTCTATGTGTATTGCAAAATACATTGACAAAGATTTGTTCATTTGTAAATTATTAGTGCCAGCCATTTACTTACCAGCACTCTGTGTGGTGAAAATACCGCTACAGTCGCTCAACTGTCGCTACCTGCCGCTGTTAATGAATCGGCCTCATAGTTAGGTGAAAGTATGTGTAAGACTGTTGCTCCTGCATACCGCATGGTACAAGGACGTTTAAAAGTATCTGCTCTTTATCTGGTTATTTCCCCATGTCAGAGTTTGGTTTGGCTTGGTGGAAGAAATTTGTTACCATTCTTGTGTAACAAGTCTGACCTTTAGCATGTGATCCTCTGTTGGATAAATCTTGAGCTATCTCTACCTCAAGTTTGGATGATCCTTTGGAATGAGGGTCATGGTTACTGTTTTATAGTATTGACCTCTACCTTAATTTATAACTACCACCCTCACTCAACAATTTGCTTCTGTTCTGCTGCCTAGAAAACTGACCCTCTTGAAAAAGAAATGAGCAGACAGTGGTTTTAGAGGCATGGAACATACAAGTAAAGACTGGGAAATACATTGCGACAATTTTACTGCTACTGTATAACAACGGTGTGTTGTGAGATTGTACTGATTAGACCTTTTCAGGAGCACAAAACTGACTTACAGGATGTCAGGCTTCTAGCCCAAATAAATATCAAAGTGAAATCCGGGCTTGTGGTCAGGGAGAAAGCAGAACGTACAAGTGAGTAAATGAAATTTGCAGTTCATTCAGTCATACCACATGTTTATAGTAATCACAGTTGAAATTGTCTAGCAGGAAACCAGGAGGAAGCATGCCAATATCTTTAGATCCTAACCAACACAAGAATAACAAAATGACTTACTGCCGCTTACTCATTCACCTAAGTGACTGAAGCAACACGCAGGGGCACAAAACTGCTAATAACACTGAGAGCTATTGTCATGGCACCGTGTGTTTTCAGAAGTGCTACTCACCAGGATGCAGGTGCTTTAACATTTTAGGAAAGTAAATAAGTTTTGTACATTTTAACATAAACCAAAATAGATCTCATTAACATTCAGGAATACTGCCTTTCATAAAAGAACAAAAATACTGTTTATACAACTTAGCCTAATAGAGACTATGCAGAGCAAATGTACTACATCTGACATAATATGATATTCAATGTATATTAAAATATATGGTGTGCGTATGCTCAGAAATTTGTTGGGAGCTAATCCACCTAATTGCCATGGGATCCTTTCTCAGAAACTGTTAAAGTCACTGTCTAGGCACACACTATCTGTCCTAAACTTCATCCCTCTTGGCAGCAGTGTAAACAAAGCCATTGCAAAGCTCTGATTATATATATTCCAGGAGAAACAGCTTTCTTCGCTTCAATTTCAGGCTGAGCTGGGAAGGGCATGTCATGGCTCAGCGTTAAGAGTCATGTGCGCACTTTGTTGTGGCCAGAAACAGCTGCAGGACCAATGTGGCATGCTGTGCTCACTCATGCTGAGAGCACCAAGCGACAGAGTGGCTGTTAGACCATTTTTTTGCAATTAAATTGAAAGAAGAGAAAACTTTGCAGCTCTGCTACAATTGGGGGCTCAGACCAGCTTTTAGGTAAGCATGCCGTCTTGTGTCCTCTGACACTTGTCTGGTTTGAGATCTCCGAAAATTTTAATTAAAAGGGTGCCACATATCATCCAAGGCCCACTGTATCACACTGAGTCTATGCATAGTGTCTAGGGTAATCTATAACCTTCTGGGGCCAGCTTTACTCTCCCTGCTGATACCATACCATTAAACGGTACCAAGGGCCCCCTTGGCCACCCTGGTATCAAACATGATGCCTAAGGGCCCCATTGGCCACCCTGGTGCTATCAGTAGTGCCTAAGGGCCCCCTCCAACACTTTGGGAGTCATGCCTACTCTGAAATACCTCTTGTTGCAAACTTTAATAATCTTACTATGCAGGAATACCCTTACGTTACCCAAGGGCCACCCCTACAATTCCAATGGGTTCTTATAAAACCTTGCAGGCATAATCATAAACTTAAACTACATATTGAGGAAATGGCTGGAGACTTGGGTACAATGGTGGCAATGCCTGTGCCCCATTTATAACATACTGGACTCATGTCTGTGCTGTCCTGACCTGATGACATTTATAGATGTGTGTGTGTGTGTGTGTGTGTGTGTGTGTGTGTGTGTGTGTGTGTGTGTGTTAGTTATATATTTGTGCTCTGCTATAATGTGCCATTATCTTACAATAAGGTTACATTTACAGATGGGTAAAACAAAAAATACACTCATATAGTACACATATACACTTATAATAGACGGGTGTTATGAGTCAGTTGTGACAGAAAGAAAGATACAGTACATTTGCAAGCTTATAAATAATAAATAAAACCACTAAACTGTTATAGTACTATACTTCCGTTCTTTAGTTCTGCACATTTTGCATATCTCCTTCAGCACAACATAGTATTTACCTGCAAATGATCTGCACCTTTGTATGCATTGTATTTAGGAATTGTGGACAAGGACCTGGAGATGAGGGAGAGGGATGGACGCTTATGTCTGTCCTGCACCTTGCCCGCCCTGACATCATCATGGCTGCTCTTTGAGATTCAGGTACTGCCGGCAGACAAGCACTAAGGCAATACATCACATTTACCTGAGGAGAATTTCAAACAACCCCCTGTAGACTGCCTTCAAGAGAAATAACGTTTAGGAAATCTATTTTCAGCGTAGAAGAAACATTTGTTACAATAAAGCCAATGTCATGAAATCTATAATGTAATGCAAATAATAAATACTTAATTATATTTAAAAACTGAGCACAAAAGGTTGACTTCAGGGAAGGCACACAAAGCAGTCATAAATATGTAAAGTAAAAAGCTGTCTGCTTTTGTTTTTGGATGAACTGTTTGGAATCAAAGGTAACGATCCACAACATGGCAGGCCTGTAGCGGAAAATTATACCTCTTAAACAGCGCACTGCTTCTGCAGACACCAGCTGCCTAGTAAAGTGCAAATTTCCCTGTCAACAAAATGTATTTATGGCAAATGTACCTTTTGCTGCATAGACTAAAGCTGCTACCTGTACCCCTAAGGGCTTTATTCTTCCACACCATTGGATATTGTATCTATTAGTAGTAAAAGGAAACCGGACACACTGTGCATCATGGTAGAGCTTTTATCACTCATCTGAGCTGCAGTAGATAAAAGTGTCTATACAATCTGAAGTAGAAAGGCTTCTAGACAGCAAACATTCTATGTTGTTTGTGTTCTATTGCTTTTTGAATCAGGACAGTATAAAGGATAAGCTCTATGGTCATACCTTTTTTTCCTCCCAGTTGCCTCTCTTTTTTTCGCAGCTTTTTTTAACTTCCCTCCATCTATCTTTTCCAGTTTCATTTTTCATCTTTCTTCCTCTCTCCCTTTCTTTCTCTCTCTCTCGCTCTCTCTTACCCTCGCTCTCTTCCTCTGAGTTCCTATTTTTCCCCCTTTTTTTATCCCCATTCAACTCCTTCTCCTCCACTCTCTTGTTTTTTTACTTTCCGTCCATCCTGATCTCATTTCCTCATTCATTCTCTCTCATTTTCCCGCATTCTCCTTATATTGTTCTTATTTTTACATTCTCTCCATCTTCTTCTTGTCATATTCCTTCAATCTCCTTCTCTCTCTCTCTCTCTCTCTCCATCCTCTCTCTTTTCTCCTTTTCTTCATAGTAGATTCCTTTTTCCTCTCTCCATTTCTTTTCCACATTTCCACTTATTTCTCTCTTGTCTACTTTCAGTGTCTTTCTTTCTGTATTTCCTCTCCCTCTTTTTCATACTCTCCTCAGTTGCTCGCATTTTTTGTGCGTGTGTCTAGGGGGCCCCATCCTGAAATCTTGCACAGAGCAATGCTTACCCTAAGTCTAAAGCCAGCACTGGTTGGGGGCTTGCACAGTCCATAAAGACAGGCATTGCTAGCACTGTGCATTGAGGTAATCAACAGTTAGGCAAGAAAAGAAGTCTGGCACCTTACCTGTCTCTGTAGATTCCTGAGCCACGCATAACTCCCCAGCCTGCACGGTGCCTTATGATACTTGTATCACGTTCCAGGAACATGCAGAGGACAGAATTTGGAAGCTGTGAATTATGCTGTCAGTTGCATGGCTGAGATGGTAAGCCAACATGCTTCCCTACCTCTCACTCCCTGCTGCAGCTCACTCTGCTGGTATAAAAAGCCCCTCCCTACATAGGGAATGAGGGCAGAAGCCAGAGGAGTGGGGCATAGGACACAGATCATCAGCTATTCTGGCTTCCACCACTCCCTGAAGAGCGGCATGGGGCAGGGGACAGAAATAGAAATTCAAGCTGTTTTTGGAGGTTGTAATAATTTAAACAGAAACTTCTTTTCATTACATAATTACATGTGCAGATGCTTTACTTTATAAATACATTGCTTACTTTGAAAATCATACTGAAATTGTCAGTGAGACAACACAACAGCAGAGACTCATTTATTCATTTAATCAAAATCAAAGTAGCAAAGCGGTGCAGCAAAATCCAGCATACATTGTGTTGGGAACAAATCTATAATGATTCTCTAACAAAATGTAAAGGTGCGCCCGCTGAGGCCCCAAAAAATATTTTCTGTCCAGCCCCTGATCCTCAATATCCTCCTGTTTAGTTAAACCGGTCCTAGGACCCCCCAAAAGTTCCAATGCTGGCTACAGTAAATATCCATTTGTAGTACACTGCTGCAACCAGAGAGACACCATCTAGAGAACTGAGAGAATGTTAACTTGACATCTTGGACAACATGGAACTTTGAAGCTCTGAGGCCCCATTACAGGTTGGAACACTTAGGCAACAAGCTATAAATAAGCCAGGGTGCAAGGATCCTTCAACATGCTTTCTACTATTGAAGGCGATGTTAATGGGTTAAACAAACACATCACACATAGACAGTCAGCATGATGCTGTTCACAAACCTTACAATCAGATCAGTACACTTTCCATGCAATCTTAACCAATCTTAGTAGCATACAGTGCAGTTTTGGTAAGATTGTATAGCGATTCTATTTTCTAAGCAGATTACAGATTGTACATGCCAGGTATTTAAGGATAAAATACAAGATTGTGAGAAGAAATGCAGACACTGGACATTTTTACAATATAAGACTCTATTCACACGTATCTGCTTGTGGTCTGTTGGGCAACGCAGTAACAAGACAAGAGAAAATTCTGCCCATTATTTTTCATGGGCCAGTTGACATACAAAGGCAGCGTACATGTGTGACCTGGCCAACATAATGGGCAGCATTTTCCCTTGCTTTTTGACTGTGTTGCCCAATGCAGTGCAAGCAGATACGTGTGAAAAGAGCATGAGCATAAGGCTTTATTTGAAAGAAAATTGTAAGCTGCTGCCATGTTTCTGCCTGCAGCTGGCCCCAGAATGCAGTGCTGTCTCTGAATGAACCCTTCCTTTCCGTGTCATGGCTGGCCCCCGCCTTGTGTAAGCTCTACCTTTAAAGCGGACCCCCAGTCACATTTTTCTTTTAGTAAATTGCTTCACCTATTATGATCAGTTTGAGGGGACTTAACCCCATGCAGATGTTGTGGAATGGCATAAAGATTAATCACTATTAAATTACATGGGGGCAGCCATCTTGTTACATACCTGATAGTGCTGCTTACATATGAGAATTAGGGGGGGTGCTGTGCCAGCAGCAATTCACACCAAATTGAGAGAGATGTATTCCTCAGACACAAGGAGAAGTTTGCCTGTCATTTTTCACACACAAATACTGAATAAACAGCTAATGTAGCAAGAGAGATCTGTGTGAGGGAAGCTGCTACAATTGTGCCACTGAAGCAATGGCAGCCGCAAAAGTATCCAGTCAGGGGATACAATGTATTTAGAAGATTTCAGCTGTTACCAAAGCAATGATGAGTCATTACAGCTGAAGGCTTACGACGTCTGGCTAAATATAATATGATTGCACAGAGATATGAGGCAATTTTGACTCATTCTGTTGTTCAGAATCAGCTTCTTCATGTTTGTGGCAAGATGGCTGCTGCCATGCATGTTTAAGACTGCAGAATCTGCCTGCTACTCCAAACATCTGCATGGTGTTAATTCATTTCAATGCGCTTATGTTACTAATTGCCACAGAAGGGCTTTAGGGGAGAAATTTACTAAGCTTTGATATTTTTGAATGGAGGTCCACTTTAAGGAGGAAGTAAAAGCATATCACTCAAGTCCAACCATGATTAAAGTCCACAGCTGCCATGGGGAGACCCACCCCCTGCTGGCATCAGAGGAGGATTGCGGAAATCAGGTTTATTTTTTTATTATTTTAACACCCTATTTGGGTTAGCACAGAGTAAAAAAAAACGTATCTCATCCCGCGCGCCCCTCTGACAGTGCGTGCGCCCGCGCCGGCCATTCACAAACTAGATGTGCGCGTTTTTTGGGGGTTTTGGGGGGGGGTCCCTCACCGCGGGACATCCCGATCTTGGATGTCCCGCGGTGAGGGAGGTGATCGGCCCGGGAATCTTATAGATCACCCCTGGGTGACGGTCCACTTTAAAGCCGATTTCCATGTCAACGGGATTGGGCTTTTTCCCAACATACCCACAGCAAAATCCAACGTACCTACAGCATGTTGCTGCTATCCTCCGTCCTCCCACTCGGGTTTGTGCCTTGTTCTTTTGCAAAGTTCTTTTGTCCCAGGTGCAGGGGTACCAAGTGCAGACCGACCCAGTAGATGAGCTTCTGTTTGGGAATGCGGCCAAGACCCTATGCACTCGCCGCTACTGTGCATGCGCTAAAAGCATGGGGGGGCGGTCACCTGGCTCCAGCTTAGGATCTCGCAATAGGTAAGATTCTGGCTAAAAATAGCTGAAAAGGGCGTGAAGCGCTGGCCTAATTGATATGTCATTAGGATGAATGGGTACCTATGGCAGTGGCAGCTGTCCGACACCAGAAGCCTGTGGAGTAGGCCACGGGGGGGGGGGGGGGGCATCAGCTAGTAAGTGTTTACACATTTTTTCAAAGCTAAATGTTGTAGTGATTGAGGGTATATTACAATACCCCCAGGTCATTGTTTGACTAGAGTTCCGTTTTAACACTAATCACTCCTATAAAATAGCTTGTATCCTTTATCAATATTTATAGCCAAGCACAGGTACATCCAGATTTACAACATAGATACAATTTATTGTGTAAAGTCAGAAAGCTAACATCTAAACAGCCATATCAGAAGGAGAAATCACACCTTTCACTGAGGGAATTACAGGAGCAGAAACACAGTCAGTTTGATACACTCAGGGTGCCCTATCTTCTGATGCCAAGGTCATCTTGCACTCAGCGGCAAGCAGGTTAGATAAGAGAGAATATACCGTCACAACCAAACAATTAAAGCTGTGCGCTCTCAGTTTATCTGTGTAATACCTTTCACTCTATCTTGGATACCGTTGAGTAAAGTAATTTCCTTCTTCTTGAGTCATTTGATAGCCATCCCTTTGTTTTGCTATCTAAGAAAGGCCCTAAGGGCTGCTTTCTATTTCCAGTACATCCATCCATGGACCATTACAATTTGTACATGACTGTAGGTGTTGATTAGTGAAATATAACTGACAAATGGATGGCCCTAATGACAGATTATGCTTTCTATCTCATACCTTGCGGCTTTTTTATTGCGAGAGATAGATGTGTCAGCGATTCATTTAGGTTCTAGATGTATTGGTGTATTTCATGCAATGCTTTTATATGAATTGCTTTTTCAGTGCAAATCAGTTTGCTTTTCATCTTTTCGAGGATACAATAAAATGGCTGTATTATTCAATTCAATCTTCGCTACCGATACTCAAAAGCATTATGTTAATCCGTAGCTTGAGAAATGGCTTCTTGTCTTTGGCATTGGCTTCTGAGGTTTAAGACTAGCACCGTGCTGCTTGCTCATAATGAATGCAAGTTCTTAGGCAGAGTAAAATAAAAATGTTAAAATATATAATTAAACATACATTTTCTAAAGTCGGTTAAAGTTTGAGTATCTGATCAGTGTGACATCCCTGATTGTGGATGAGATGGAAGAGCTGTAAAAATGCTAGCCTGCTGTTTCTATATGGATGTGGTGATTAATTTATGATAATAAAACACTAGACTATTATTCTGCAGATGTCTTGGGTTTATGAGATCATTCATCATAGTTATGTTTGTGGATTTTCAGATAGATTATTGATTTTAAAACACATTTTTCTTTAAGCCTAGAATGAGCTATTAATTGCGTGTCCAGTTCCAGAATTATTATAGGCAATAACTTTTTGACACTTTCGTTATTTAAAGGGACTGCACATATTAAATACATTTTTATTTCTGTGGGATTTTCTTACGCAGAAACTGCAGTAAGGTTCTCCTATATGTACTCCCTTCAGAGTCGGACAGAGTCGGCCTGGAGCTTTGCAGCTACTACAAGAATGAAGACAGCAAGATGCTGATTTGTATTGCAGATGATTTACAGTAAAAGAATCAGACAATTATTTTAGCAGCGGTGCAGTTTTCAACTTCTTGTCTTGACATATGGTAAGTGGACAATCATTTTTGATGAACCAGCACTGCTAGCAGCATTTCCAATAAGGTGGTTGAGCTAGAGCATCCTCATTTTCTCTACTAGGCCAGTAAGCTACCAAAAATGGACATTTGTAACAGTCCTGTATTATAGCTAAAAATTACCCCTTTTGTTTATCCCCCTGCTACCTCCCCAGTGAACAATTAAACTAAATATATACTCGCTGCTAACCATCCTGTCCTTTGATGGAATTCCCATGTTGTTCTATTGGCAGTTGTAGCTCTAGAAGCTGCAGGGATTATGACGTTTCTGACACCCATAAAGAAAAGATACTATATGCACACAATAAAAAAAACAACTTTAGTGCATAGCAAGGGTTGCTGCAAACCCCGAACCATTTGGTATAAAGATAAGCAAAGTGCAGCACAGAAGCAGGCATTCAGTATTGGTGAAGTAGTTGAAAAGAAAATATAAAACATAATTTTTACTTTAACAGTTTTAAATGAGTGCTTCTATCCAATTTAGGTGTGTTCCATTCTCCTCACAGCTGCTACGGAAGAAACACTTTGTCAAGCACTGAGTACTTACCCTTCTTTGCTCCTGTTGTACCCTGAGAACGGAAGAAAAAGGGGAATGGCAGGGCCAAGCACTCAGCCCCATCCCTTAGCCAACCATACACCTCTGGCGGGAGGATGGGAAGTGAATCCCTGCATGTCCCACATGTTGCCCATACAGGCCAGGCAGAAGGAGCAGGGAGCACAGCTACTTCAACACGGGAGATACAAGCCAGCACGTCATGCTGGTGGCTCGCCACGATAGGTAGGGGACAATGGTGGCCAATCCGCATTCCGCCCAAGGCCAGGAAAACGCCAGGGTGATGCACCGCTTTGTATCTTCCTGCCTTCCCACGTCTCTGCCTGTTGCTGACCTTGGGGTGGGGTGTGTTGACAGGGCTGCACTCCCTGCACCTTCCTCCCTCTTTCTTCTGGTCTTGAGGTACAGCAGGAACGAGGAAGGGTCTACCTCACCATTACTGAATGCCTGCTTCTGTGCTGGATGTTGCTCATCTTTATACTTCTCTCACCCAATCACTGCAGCAGCTGGCTTCCAACAGAAGAGAGGATTGCTGGTGTGGAGCAGTTTAGCATATTTTTGACGCTTATATGTCCAACAGGGTTATGGGCAAGGCTGTGGAGTCTGTCATAGAGTTGGAGCTAGTTTTGGCTGGAGTCTGTAGAAATGTTCAGACTTTGATTCCATCCAAAAAAAAAGAAAATCTCTTATTACTCTTATCTATAATATCATATCATTCAACCAACAGCCTTGCACAGTTAAAAAAGAGTTAAACAGTTAAAAAAAACTCCCTAAAACTTGCTTGCCGCAGCTGCATGCACTGAATCATTGTCCGCATTCACTTTTGCTCCTGCATCCACTCAAAGCTGAAAAGGCATCTCACTGATTTTCTCTTGGTGCAGCTATCTTGGAGTACCCGGAGTTCCCAGCATCCCAGCCATGCTGCTGCCTGGATTTAACTGACATAACCCACAATGCACAATGTGGCAGAAAACCCAGCAGCTCTTCCTTTTTGCAAGCCACTGGCAGGTCCATAGGACACCAGTGAGGAGGGAAAATCGACCACAACAGTTACAAAAGGGAAATTCATTTTTATATAGAGCAATCTGAATTGTCCTGGGGAGGGATGCATATGTTTCTTGTTTGAGTGTTTTTACAGTTTAATGGAATGTTCATAGTAAGTCTAGAAATGTTAATTGTAAATATATTTTATGATCTCTCAATCTAAAGCCATTTATAAAAAAAAGAGATAAGCAGCAGCAGGGTGTTCTACTGGTGACAGATAATGAGTTCTCCAATCTCCCCTGTCCCTGTTACTAGGTATCTTTATGCTGTCCCAAAGCCCTTAGATACAATGCTTAAAGTGGACCAAAACCCAGGATTTTTACTTGGGTTTTGGTCCTTGCCCCCGGGGCACCTTCTTCTGAGAGATCTGCTTTCTGGGATGTATAACACTTAGGAGTACCAACAATAAGAAGATCCCGCTGAAATGTAGTTTTTAAGTTGTCTATAGGGGTCTCTATAGTTATTTACCAGGAAGTGATTTTGTAGTCTGGAATATGCTCCACAACTTGAACCTAAACCATCCCATGTCTTCAAATGGCAGCATGAAGGGAAGCAAGCAACACCTGCTGAGCACCTGCCACCTCACTTCAGACATCTTAGAGGGGTCCTTTCTGAGGGGAATCTCTGTTAATGTACTGTAAGTTAATCCAAGCTGCAGGGCGAAGGTATGCAAAGCTTGGTACAGTAGCTGTATTTCCACACATATACAACGCTTGGATTTTCTGGAGATACAACAACACCTTGGGTGCAACACTGGAAGGGAAACAGTCCAGCTAGGCTTCTCCATAAACAGCATTGTCTTTATACATTATTTATAGCCCAGCACAGCTGCACTATGTACAAGAACAGAAAAGTGAAAGCTGCCACACACCTCACAGGCTTTTATTTATTAAAAAGTGAGACTATTTCTATGTACTTAGAGTTAACCTTTACGTTGAGCCATTGTTATGTTTGAATAATGTATCAATACAATGTTTACTCTGGGCTTTGTGGAGCACAGACTGCAGCCCTCCATCTGACAGCTCGCCTCAGGCACTTTTGTCGTTGTTTCTTTCTTTCAACGCCACACAGAAACCAACCATGCAAAAGCGGTGACACCATATAATGCGTACCCCCTCCTATAAAGGAGGCGATTTTCAAACCTGTCATCAGAAGTGTCCTGTCTTATTGTACTGTGTAAATGGATTAATGGCTTTTTGCCTTGGGTTTCATACTGTAAAGGTTTGGAAACAACCAGGCAGAGAATAAAGCTTCAGTTATGGTTGAGATATATATTTATATATATAAATAATTTCATTTTTACAATCTATCATAAACAGAGTGAGTCCCAGCAACCACCTGTTTTCCATGCACTGTTCAGGGAAGCGGTTCTGCTCCTTGAATCCAATACATAGAGGATGAGAAAGAGCTTCTTTCCTCTAGCCTTAACCCAAGCAAAGCTTACACTCAAATATGTTTCAGCTACCACAGGTCCTGCCAGGGTTAAACTTCAGAAATCATCCCAATAATTTACTGGTCTAGGCTAGCCCATAATAAGCCCACGCGCTGCTGAGTCAGTCTATGAGTTCAGGGTCGGACTGAAGTACCTTGGGCCCACCAGAGTAAAAGATTGTTGGGGACCACTCTTCAGTTATTTGAACCAAATACTAAATTAACCTTACCCATCCCCTCTTCCAACTAGTGTCAGGAGGGGTTCTGCTAAATGATAAAGGGGCTTGAGGTAAAGGTAAGTAACTGGGCTCACAGGTGGTGGAATGGGGTGGGTAAGGTCATTCTAGGATCCATGATTACCAGGACCCCTCAGGAAGGGTGTAGGCCCATTTTGAGACAGAACTAAACCATGCCTGGCAACTTTGCAAAACAGAATGCCTGAGGATAGAAGATCTGCAAATCTGAGGAATAAGAGACTGTAAGCCTGCTTCAAAGTTCATATGTGGTCTAAATCAGCCCCATCAACTCCCCAGGCCCCTCTTTCCCACAGCACTGAAGTCCAAATTTATGGCACCTGTCTGATTGTGTTGCATTCAAGGCCTCAGACAGTAAACCTTTTCCTATCTTTTAACTCCATTGGATGCAGCTAAACAACTGAAGGCTGAAACAACAGAGGCAAATGGTGCTTCCTTTCGCTAAATGAGGCCAAGTGAGCACAAACATGATAAATAAGGTGGAGGAGCAACAATGATGGGGCCACACTGACCTTCTGATTTCCGGTGTGGTCACACCCCCTCAAGTTACTTCCCTGCCAGCAACCCCCTAATTTTGTTGTAGCACTGGAGCCCAATGCACATTTCAGATAGCCGCCTTCTCTGGCACACATTTCCTTCTTTATTTTGTATATATATATATATATATATATATATATATATATATATATATATATTGCATAGACATATGCCTAGAGTGTATAAATTATTCACCTTGGGGGGCACCTGTGGGGCAGCTTGGACATCCACCCTGCTTTGGAACCTCCTACAATCCCCATTTGGAATGTTCGCTGCTTCAATAGCTCCCCGAGAGCTGCATTATTTTACATTACTGCAATACTGTGCATTACTACGTGATCCGCACAATCTGGCTTCCTACAGGGGACACAGAAAGCTGCCGCACTCGACTTCATAACCAATCAGAGGCGTGCATTGTGGGCCTCCAAGCTAAGTGCAAGAGCTTTCTGTATCCCCTGTGGCGGGATTGTGTGGATCAGTAAGTGATGAAGCACCTGGGAGGGCGAATAGGCAGCAGTCATCCCAAATCTGGATGCCCATGGGGGAGGATCTACAGCGCCCTGGATATGCTTTGAGATCTGCTTTACAACTATATCACACAGCAAGCTAACCGTTTGAGTGCTGTGGCTCCTTTAAGACTTTTGTATCCTAATTGCCCTGCTAACGTGCACCTCCCAGGTTAGTTATAAAATGGTCTGAGCGGCTGCCACCCCCCCTTTGTTTCTTTTGAATTTGTGCAAGCACATGGAGTGTGGGGTCTAGGCTGTATTGCAAGGTCTTTGACCCTTCCACCCCATGGCTTGCACTTGAGGTTTAGGGCAACCTCAGGTAAGCCTGCTCCCAATTTATCTATTGCATTGTATGTCCCAAATGGGGTTCTCAGAGATTAGAGTTAGGACTGCACCTCACAGGGGCACCTTGGCGCTGGCGGTGCAGCTTAAGCATACTTCTGCAGATGTGTGGACCGAGTCCTCTGTTTTTAACCAAGTTTAGAGACAGATTGTAGGTTGGTCAGCAAGCTAACTGGTTTGAGTGCTGTGGCTCCGTTAAGACTTTTATATCACTGTTGTTGTTGCTTTTTCTTGTTAAGCACATCTACGTTTTTTTATGTTCTCAACTGATAATTACTGTACATCAATACAATTCTTTAGGGTTCACAGCACAATGGAGATATATCGATATGTAAATGCTGCTACAGGTTACACAACACAAAAGCACACTATCTAGCACATCAATGAACTGATGACAGGGCATTGATGAAACCCACAGACTATAGTCTACAGCGGACTCAACCCCTATTTACCCAATCCTAGAGTCTAAAAGACTTCAGGACCAGGTGAAATCTTGCCCATGGGGCATCCTGCTGTGTGAATCCCCACTGGTTTGGCTTGGTCTGCCCTACACGCACCTACTGATAGCCATTCAAGTTTGGCAAGGTGAGTTCACAGTAGAGAAATGCTGCCAGAGGCCAGTGCATGAACCATGGGATCATGGTAGAAGTGTATATGGTGTAAAACTGAGTTTTCAAAGAGCAAGGGTATTACAGGTTTTGGCCCACTTTAAAGTGGAACAAAACCCACCAGCTTTTGGGATTCCCCGCTGTGTGAAACCCCCCGGGAAGTTAAATTAACCTCACCTCGCCATGCTTCAATAGCGCATGCGTGGGCTCTAAGCCAATGAGAGCCGTCTGCTAAGACAACGTCATTGGGCAGGCAGCTCTCATTTTTTACATTCATATAGGCTGGGTCAAGCTTTGGATTTTGGCTTTCAGTTAGCATTTCTAAGAAATCTGGCCGGGGTTGGTGAGGGTAGAGTAAAAACCTCAGGCTACGTCCAGGATCAGGGACCAATGTGCAGAGAAGTGTGTGCTCTGGGCACCATAACTACTGCAGTGCCTTATAACCTTATAACCAAGCAGTGACTATGTCCATGTAACTGGTAAATGATTACTGAAAACCACAAGATTGTAAATGCTGACATTGATTTATTGACAACAGCATTAGAGTATGTCACTGCAGTCTAAGAAAAACAGATGTATTTGTAACAGTCTAACAGATTAGCCATAAATAAAGGGGAAAGGCTTTCAAACAGGTCCTCAGTGAAAGTGCCTAGCAATGGTACATTCAACATGGTTAAGCTACATTATAACACATTAAACAATACATTGTAAACAATACATTTTCCAGTATAGAGTCCCCCCCTTAAAAAAGTTACTTTAAAATCCATGATATGAGGATGTACAACATCCCCAAATGCAGACACGATGTGATGTCCCAGGGCAATTCAGATTGCTGCACATAAAAAATAATTTACCCTTTTCTAACTCCTGCTGTGGTCAATTTTAAAAACAAAATTGTGTCTCTTGGAGCTGCAGGCCACCTGCAAACAGGGAGTGCTACTGGATTTCTTGTTACTGTGCATTGTCAGTTATGTCAATTGAATCCATGCATCAGTATGGCTGGGATGCTGGGAAAGGAAACTCCAAAATGGCTGCTACCACTAGAAAATCAGTGAGGCAGTGTTTAAGCTTGAGTAGATGCAGTCATACATGTAAGTTATACAGCAAAGGACACCCTTAAAGGGAAAGTCCACATTAATTGGAATTTTTGTGTGCCAAGGTTCTGAGCAGATCTAGTATGTTTAATTTTTTTGTGTTAGAAAATATGTGTTTTATGGAAACAGTTTTCATTATCTACAATCAGTTGGCATTGGCAATGTACACCAAGAGGAGGAATGTAAACCCTGTACACACATAACACTGTTGCTGGGCATGTGTAAGGTTGAGTAACCCCCTCACTCGCAGCGACCATAGCAGCAGTATGTTGTGTGAACAATCTTCATGAAAGAATATAGAGAAAACGCAGCCCTGTCCAGAGCAAAGTAGAGTCAGGCTATTACTGAAATCAAACAGAGTCAAGCAAAGCTATGCTAGGTAAAATGCCTCCATTAACCTTTGCAGATGTTTATGGTCATTTGGCAATGGCGTGTTTCTGCATAAGAGTTAATTTGATTTCAGGAATTGGATTAGGATCTTCAGGGTAACTCTCCCGGGCATCATTTGGAAAGGCAAGCCTTTGCTTTAAATATATCTGTGTCACCTATTATTTTCACCGATGAAAGACATTGCAAAAATTTGTTGTGGATTCATTTGGTTCAGGAAATCATTGCCACTTAGTGAGCCGCAAATAATTTGCTGGCTAAGCAACGTGACTTATCCAGGCTGCTCTATTCTGAAGGGCTTTCAGTGTTCCTAAACAACTGCAAAGGAAACATCTAAACAACCAGAAAATGTGCCCATTTCATCATCATTTTAATTCATAGTCCTTCTTTGAATTTCCTTTATTCAATAACAACATCAAATATCTGGGGTAGAGACTTACTGGAGTTACATAAAATACAAATAGTGTTAAACCAAACATACGAAATATGGATGAACTGGATTGCTGCTGTGTCCTTGTCTCTGGGAGGCAATTAAAGCCACCAAATGCCACCAAGTTTTATAGGAAGGGTTTGTTGTTTTATGGCATTTATAGGATAAAAGGTCTGGTTTAAACAAGTGATGTAAGGTCCCTTTCACACACCGCAATGGTGTACTGCACTGTTCCTATTCATGTGGCATCAATACCGTGGCAGCCTCATAGGATTCCCTACAGTGATTGTGTCTGGAAGTATTAAGGTGCAGGGTGAAGGTGGCAGAGCCCAGAAGTACCTAGAGTGGATGGACCCATCATCAGCAGGAGCCAGCAGTGGAAGGAGACAAGCAGGGCCAAGCATTAACCTGCAAAAGGCAGGGAGGTGCAGTGAGTATCTGTAAACTTTGAAGCAGACAAAAACACTCTTTGGCCCGCCCTGGAGTCTAAAAGTCTCACAGGCTCAGGTTTTTTCCAAAAGGCCATGGCTGCATCCGCGGCATCTTGGATATGACGCATGCTCCAATGCCCAACCATTCAAATAGGCTGGGAGCTGGAGCGTGCCACAGACTGTAGGGAAATGGGGGATGAGGCCAGTCGTTGCCCCTAGGTCACTTGGAAAACTTAAATGCAACCAATCAGTCATCTCAAGTTTTGGTTGTGGCTACCACGGCCAACCAAGCCTGATTTTTCAGACAACACTGGAGGAAAATGGATGCGGCTATCTACTCGGGGTGGGAGGGACATTGGAGGAGATGGGGGAGGGTTTTGGTCCACTTTCCCTATATTACAATTTGGCATAATACATTGCTAGACATGCACTCTCCATAAACACCCTTGGGCTGTATTTGCACTGCAGGAAAAACACTGCATGCAGCAATTTAAAAAATGCAGCACAAAGCAGCCCATAAATGTGAGAGAGTTAATACTCTAAATTGCACTGACAGCAAGAAAATGAAATTGTTTTGTTATATTGGAAATATAGTGCTATGGGTTAGTGAAATAAAAACAGGCAGAGAAAGCCCCTCTTCCCCTGCATGCCTAATGTAACCTCAGCCTCTAATGCAGACCCAAACTATAGAGAGAACTGCAAAACATGCATTATCATAAAGGGTTCCTAGTAATCCTAATAATACAGATTAACATGAGCTGACATAGGCTTGCTAATACTGACACACATTTGCCTTCTCAGATTGACATGACGACAAAGTGACCACCCATACACATGTGATGCTTTCGCAGATGTGACAGGAAAATCACATTAGTCTGGGTATACACTGCAACTAGAGCCTCAAAATCAACCTCTGTCTAAAACAATTATCCTCCCTGGCACTGTGACACAGAACTCAATGGAGAGAAAATGTAATTGAGTTTCCTAGAATTCTTTAGAATCAGTTATGTATGTGTATGTATGTACCATTTTGCACATACTGGTATATGGTTCACCTGTTTATCAGCTGCCACCATACTGAGTTGCTATTATTGAAAAGAACCCCTTAGTTGTTAAAAAGGCTACACAAAACTTACCAGAACCAAAGCTAGTCATGTACAAAATGAGCAAATCCCTTAACTACAAAGGCTCTAATTCCAAAAACTTTTCATAAAATATCCCCAAAAAGTTAGGATCATATTAACACTTTGAGACTGATTTATCAAGCACCAGCACCTGTTAATACCACTCAGTGCTCAACGGAACTCAGTCTGCGATTAAACCGGAAAAAACAGGCACTGCCGATGCAACAATTTATCACTAATCTATCACTAGCCCCATATAGTTCTCAATGCCAGGCTCTCTTGTTTAAGCTGCGCCAGTTTATAGTGGTGCTGTATGTTTATGCTTATAAATAATAATACACATTTATTTGTACAGAATTTGCATTGTGACTTGTCAATAATGTATACGCAGACCTAGATTTTGCCAAATGTAATTTTATTTTTTTCTTGTAAAGTCGTTTTTTATGGCTTCTTTTGCTTACCAATTTGTAATTTGGAGCTCAACAACTAAAAGAGCTTAAACGCACTGTTAAGTTTGTCACCTTGTTCCCTGCAGTGATATCCTAGGTATAATGATAAAACGACGCCCAGGCCTGGTAAAATACAGCACCAATCTTTTCAGATTGCCAAAAATGAATACATATGCCCTGCAGCACCTAAAAAACAGCGATAAAAAGTGGCACTAACTGGCGCTGCTATAATAGGCAGTCAGGTCAGGTCTGACACAGGCCGGCCAATACATAATGCAACTATCAAAGCAAATTAGTTAACATTAAGCGCTGTGACTTCCAGTGCCATTATCTCTAAATAGCAGCACCAATAATGAAAGAGATGCCGGCACTCCAAAACTGGCGCTATGCCCGCAAAATGACGCTAAACGGCACACTTCATAAATAAGACCCTTTATCTTAGAATAAAACCCATGCTAAATTAAGGTGTGATTCACAGAAGAGAGGTAGTTAGAGACATAATTCACACCTAAGACTTTCACTTCTCCCCTACTATGACACTTTCACCATCCATGGGATCCTGGGGATGTTGGCATTGCTTGAACTTTCAGGATACTTTAAGTAAAAGAATGAACATTATTCAAAGACTGGTGCACCAGTGAAGTGTTGGAGGGCAAATTGAGCAAACAACATAGGAAACCTGTGCCTCAGGCCTAGTGTACCCTATACTTTTCTTGGGAAAAAGAGCCCCCTCCTGTCACTCCCCAATGCAGTGGTTTGCCTGCAGTACTTTATGCCTCCTGACTTTATTCCCAAAGGTCTTTAGTACCAGAAGGAACATGGAGTACCACTGGTAGTGTTTGTACTAATGTTACGAAACACTGAAATGCTGGTAGCCTTCGGGGTACATTCTAGTATATATCCAATATGGCAACCACACTCCACCAAGAAAGGTATGAGGGCTCTATAACATTTTGTTTAATTCTGACGATTACCACTTCATATCCTACAGCTAAGATTAGTATTTTTGTTTTTTACTAGCCTATAAATGCCATTTCTTAAAGGAGCACTATTGCGAAAAATGGCTCAGTGATAAAAATCCATATAAATATGCTGGATGGTGGGAAGAAGGGGTCACTTAAATACCTGGCACCAATAAATATTCAGTCAGGCTTGTTTTTTTATTTTAATGGAAAGAAGAGGAAATCAGGGATGGCAGGCTCTGTCACCCCTGATACATTCAATTGATACACGCCTGGTTTTTATTGCTGAGAAAATAAACCGCAAGCTTGGCAAAAGTTTTTGTAAGGTACTTACCTGGCGCCTCCGCTCAGTCCTGGCTGTCCTCCGTCCTCCGGCGGCCGCGCAGAACGGCTGCCTCGCCATCTCTCCCCCTTGCTGGGGCTCCAGCCTCTGCCCCCTGCTCGGCGGCGGCTGGTGTCCCCGGCGGTGGCGGCGGCTCTGCAGCGTCTGCCGGCGCGTCCTCCCCCTCCTCGCCGGGGGGCGCGCCCGGCAGACAGTCTCGTGCTCGTGCGCGTGCGCGAGCACGTTCTAGTTATGTCCCCCGGCTGCGCTGCTCCCAGCGCATTCGCCGGGGGCAAGTTTAAAAGGACCTATCCAGGTCCAGGGGGGGTCCTCCGGGTAAATGAACCCAGGGACTGGACAGCCTGGCTGGTCAGGGCGGTCCATTCCCTGGGGGGCTCCTATCAGGAGCAGAGTTAAAGTATGCACCAATCCCTACATACACTCATCTGACATTCCCCTTTTCCCATTGGCCAGTTCTCCCTTAAAAGTGTCCTTGCCCTGACCATCGGTGCCCATTATAGCCATTATTAGCTTGGGTGTGCTATTGGATTTGCGTTTAGTGTGTTCTGATCCGGCTCTGTCTTTGACCATTCCTGCCCGCTGCCCACACCGACCATCTGCCTGTCTGACCTCGTCTCTGCCTTACCCCTTTGATACCGCGCCTTGGTGACCACCCGGCTTTTGACCCCTGCCTGTCTCGATCATTCTCCGTCTAACCCCTTGGATACCGTGCCCTGTGACCACCCGGCTTTGACCCCTGCTCGTCTCGACCATTCTTGCCTAACCTGCTGGACTCGACGTTTCGGACTCAGCCCGCTTGAACTTCTGATTTGGAATACCCCGCCGTTCACCTATCTTCACCATAAGCCAGCAATCTTTGCGCCAGTAAGTCCTGGGGGCAACCGAGTCTGGAGAGGCATAACCCATGTCTCCAGCAAGCGGGGGCTTGTCTATAGGCACAAGAGGCGGTGGAGATTGGGGATTGCTTGGCTTATGAGAGAGGGGTGTCCGGCGATCCCTGACAGTTTTACTCAGTTTTAGTGTATAAGTGACTCCTCCTCTCATTAGTCGATGTGTTTATATCGTTTTTTAATATTACACAGTTTTGCAATAATGTTCCTTTAACTGAGAATAACCCACCGTTAACAAAAGTGAGTGTGATTTGACACACCCTTGCTTCACCCTCATTTTATCTAATGTACTGTGTGCTTTTGGAACACAGTCATACATTATAATAATGCTGCAGCATTTACAGCCAAGTCTCTGTTTATATGTTCATTTATTTCAGTTTCAGACAGGCACTTCCTTTTTATCTGCAAAATCACTACACTTTAAATGCCTTCTTTTCCAATGACCTAATCACACAACCCTTTTAATGGCGTGTGACAATTTGAATATTTCAGTTAGTCTCTCTGTTATAATAGAAAAATATATTCCCCCGCCTACCTGAATGTCAGCCTGCCTGAAGAAGCATATATCAGATGCTCACCTTGTCATTTAATACCTAACAAATTGGAAGCAGCTTGCCAGCAATTCCTGACAATGATGACTAAAGCATGTCATGACATCAAAAAGTAAAAGGTGTTTCTTATCTCATCATTATAATTAGCTGTTATTGTAGCTGAAAATTGCAGCACCGGCCACTCAGGATTAAAAGAGAAAAGGATCCAGCTGATCTTATGCCAGCTAAAGAAAAATGAAATCTGTGTTTATGGATTTCATTCTGAATATGTAGCAGATGTGGAGGGTAATCTATTGCTAGTGCCACTGAGCATCAATTTTTCTGCTAAGGAGAGGCACTGACAGCGTCCACGGTGGAACGCTGCAGGAAGACGCTTTTGCCGGTAAGCATTTCTTGCTAAGTGGCAACGCGCTTTCATTTTCGACATTGATAAAAGTCATGAATGCTGGGCGCTCATGAAGCGGACTTCCTGTGTTAAATCCTGTCTCTGCAATTCAATGCTGCTGGCTGCTTATAGCCATTTCACAGCAGCATTCTTTACAACTACAACACACTATACAGATCACACACATTGTTTAGGTATATCCTTTTATTAACCATGTTTTGAAACATAAAAATGATCAAATAGTAACAAAAAAATCACAATAGTAAAAATAAATGTGCTTTATCCACTTTGTGGTGCCTAGAAGTAAAAGGAAAAGAACATGTTTTTATCAAGAACTTTCACCTTTGTTCATTTAACCTGTCTATGGCTTCACTGACTCTCTATGGGTTCTTTAGCTATAATTGTTATACACCTTTTGATAGTTGCCAGTAAGTCTTTAAACTACAGTATTTTAGCATCTTCAGTTCACTTACCTGAAAAAAGGAATTTATCATTTGTGCCTGTCAGGCAAAGCCAGTTTGTGTATCTTCTGCACTGTCTGCGGGCATGTCTGGGACTTCAGGCACCAGTAGCATTTCCTCAGACTCTTTGATTCAATGGAGTATGCAGCTATTGTGTAGCACACAGCAAGCGAGGACACCTTCTCTGGGCTGTACAGCATCTCCCTTTCTTGTGGGGCCAAACATAGGAAGCGTGCTTTCAGCAGGCAGATGGTTCTTTCAACAATACATCTGGTCTTGAGGTGAACGGCATTGTAGCGCATTTCAGCTGCGGTCTGTGGGTTCTGTATTAGGCACATGAGCCATATCTTCTTCCTGTATCCCTTTTCAGCTAAATACAAACACATGGGTTAATATTCGTTACTACACAAATGCACCCCCCTACCTGGGTTAATGCATTTTTCCTTCACCTTCCCCTCCTCCTTAGTTCTGTAGCTACACTGTTTCAAGATGTAACAATGTGGAGACATACTTACCTAGTAGCCATCCCGATGGCATGTCGTTGTTCTCAAATTTTCTTCACAGGACAGATTGGCGCAACACATACAATTCATGGAAGGATTCCAGGATCCAGACCTCACAGCATGCAGCCGCATCTTATGATCACACACCACCATCCCATTAATAGAATGTAAGCTTTTCCGGTTGCTAACGCAAATGAACACACTAAAGCACCAGAAGACACATACACAAATAATGCACACCTCAGATAAACCACCTAACACACAAACTCAGACACACACAAGTCCAAAATAAATGCTGCTTGCCCCTCCACAACATTACCCCTTGTTCCTCCAGGCTGCCAAACCCTGGATGTGGCAACCCATGATGGTCAATATACATATGGGCATTATGGGGTATGGTAATGTTGTAAGTGGAACAATTTCAGCTTTGTGGGCAGAGTTTTTTCCAATAAATTTTAGTTTTTCACAAACAGTAAATGTAAGGGTGTTTATGGGTAATGGGAATGTGAAAACATTGTATATTGTTGGACAAAACACTCAGGAGAAATCATAAAGGTAAGTCAAATAAGAACACATAAGTCTAAAGTGTATCAAATAGGAAATCATTTTTATTTTTAAAACATACAAAAAAAGGGCAACATGGCCGTCTAAAAAAATAAAGGGCAGCTACATTATTATTTGCCCCCACCCAGCATCTTCTCACGTAGGTCCAGCAGCATAGCTCATGACGTGAGCACATAATGCCAATGTCTGTGATGCTCCCGTATGCAAGCTGAAGGGAAAATAAGAAAAATTGCAAAAACAAAAAAAAATTACACTAACAAATATCCACATTTAGATAACCGTTAACTCACAAAATGTACCTACAACATGTCTCGACCAACAAATAGTGTATTAGCATCAGGGTTAGGAGGGTGGGGGAGAACCTCCTTGCCATACTTGTGGAGAGGAGGGTGTTTATCTGTGAAGACACAAAACAAGAAGAGACATTAAGGACAAGTTCTTGATTGTGCTCCTACACCAACCAATGCTGTCCCACATTCTTCCCCTACATTCAGGCATAAGCATCATAAAGCCTGTAGGATGCCCTTCATTGTAATTTGGGATGCCCCTCACTACAACAGGTGCAGCAACAAAATACACTTACCTTAATAATCTTGCTGTTGGCCCGAGGATCCTCATGCGGGACTTCTTGCTGGGGGGCAAATCAGCCTCGGACCTGCTGGATTGCCTGTGTCTGGGGGAGGAGCTATTTTATCACCGCAGAGGCAAACCGGTAGTGCACATATTGAAACTGAAAGCAGAACGGTCATAGTGGAGCATAAATATCAGCGTTCAAACCAAACTAAGTGATGCTATTTGCCTGTATTTAGGAGAACACTAGGTTGCACTAGGTGTGAATGCTAGAAAGCAGCCGCAACATTTAATATAGAAAGAACACTGCACGGGACAAGACGTAGTGCCATTTTAAAACACCCAAAACCTGGTTCTCAGCCCTAGATTTATAACTACAAAACACAGCGCTAGCATGGGGGCGCTGTAGAACTGAAGGCGTAAAGGATTTAAAAATACTATAAAAGAGCCAGAGGACAGTGAAAAAACATGGGCTGACATTGGGGACATGCAAATCCACTGACACTTGAGGGGCAGGCACAAATACGCAAGTTTAATTTAAAGAAAAAAAAAAATAGGTTAATGTGTGTAAAATACATCCCAAGCAGCCCAAGGATCCCCTGTCAGTTGATTGTAGTAAAAAAAAATGGAAAAACGCTAGGCAGAAATTGTACAGATAACATTACTATAAAAAGCAATGGATGTGTATGAGAGAACGCAGGACAGACAATTAGATTACTAAAGGCTAAAACAGCAAAGACAAATGGTGCTTCCAAATATCTCTGTATGCTGAAGCATTAAGAAATGCCTTCACTGGGGCCTATGCCACCTATAAACAACCCTAACAATGTTGAGCATGGGAGCGGCATACACATTAGAGCCCTACTGCCCTGTACAGTCAAATGACCCTAAATCTCATTGAAATAGAGCTTTATTTGTAGGCATAGGTAAATAGCCATTAGCAGCAATGACTAATCACTGCTCAGAAAGCTCTTAAAACATTGTATCAACATTGTAAATAACTGTTACAATGCTCTGCAGCAACATAGGCCATTGACTTACATTGATACATAGTTACAGTCATCTCCTTCAACAGCAGGTGATTCAGTGTGTGAGTGTGTAACATGACAGACACGCTGATCCCTTTTAAAATTTAAATTTCGCATTTCAAAGCTGCTTATAGCAAAATTCCAAGCTGCTGATGGCTAACCTTGTGTGGAGAAACATAAGAAATCATACAGTCACACCGCAGCCATGCTGCATCAGTTTAGCCTAGAGAAGGATTTTATCTCCTGCATGGGGTTAAGCCCTTTCAAACAGCATATGCCTCAAATTGTCAACGGGGGGCTTTAGGGGAGCACATTACTAAATTTTATTTTCTTGACTGGAGGTCTGCTTTAACTTTTGCAGACTTTTCCTCTTACTCAGAAGTTTCTGTGTACATAGGTGCCCATTGTTCTCAATGGGAACTTCTGTACACAGGTTATGCCCACTCACTGACCTTGCTTTACATACTGGGGCTGCGGGAGAGCAATCAGCAGCACAGGAGTGGATGGCAGGTAAGTAGGGGTGTCTATATCCTATGGCATCTTCTAAATTAGAGTCTTTTGGAAATGTTTCTAATAATGTTCTCTGACATTTGCCAAATCCATCAGACTGCCAGTCAGGGAAGTGTGATTCTTCATTCCACAGATTCCATTTCCAGAATCCCGTGACAACATTGTGCTTTGCACCTCTCCATCCAACACTTAGCAATGTGCTTGGGATGTAAGCCTTGCATGCAGATGCTTGGCCATGGAAACTCATGGCATGAAGCCCCCGGTACACAGTCAGCAGAGCATTGGTGACTTGGCTCACCACTACAACCTAGTTAAGATGCCAAACCAACCCACTTTTTGGGGTCAGAAAATGCCTAAACCGAGCAATTAACTCAAGGCCACTCTAGTTTCCTACAGCACTGCTGTTATCCATGTGATAGCCAGTAACCAATGGGGTGCCCAATGCTGTGAAGGTCCTTCTTTAGAACCCCAGTACCAACGAGAGCCTAACTAAAGAAATTACTGTATTTGTAAACCAAAAAGACTGTTACTAATTCCCCTGAAGGTTTATTTTTTAAACAAAAAATGTGAAATAATAAGATTGTTAACCCAATCAGTTGAAGCATAGGCTTATATGACCATTTCCAGATGAAAGCCAGGGAAATTCTGATTTGGGATGCCATGTTTTATAACCCCCCCCCCCCCCCCCCCCGTAATTCTTACCTTGCTCCTGGCTTCCATGGTGCATCCCTGCAGATCTGAGTGGATGCTGATGGGTGCGGCCAGGAGGAATAATCAACAAAGGAGGTCTGTCCATTTGCTTCCGGAGCACCAGGGAAGGTAAAAACATTGCCAATTTCGGAGGGTTTCATACATAGGACATAATAACGGGTTTTTGTCTGATTTAACTACTACATAAAAAACTAAAAACTATTTACAACCATGCACGTAAGCTATCCTGTATTATATACGTTTTTTATATGTTCACAAGAGATATTTACCCCAGCATAGCATGCATTGATCCATGTGCACACATTCGTTACTGTATTTTTCTACGGTCTTCATGCGTTTAAAAAACCCATGTCCCTTTGGGACCCTTGGGGTTATCAGGCTAAGAACCCTTGAGACAACTGCACTCTTGTAATGTAAGTAAAAGCCAGTAATGTTAATTTAATAGTGACATGCTGAAATTGATGGAGTACTTCTATTAAACATTAGCCAAGGCAGTGAGATGGTTAATGAAAATCTATTACTAATGGGAATAACACTTTGAGCATGCAGAAGTTGACAGCTTAAATAGTATTTATATTGCATAGCCTTGGCAAAATTACCTGCGCAACTCGAGGATAAAAGGGTAAAATAAAATCATCATCAACTCGAAATCAACAGAACTAGTATCAATGGTGATACTCTAGTGCCCCTTTGGTGATACTTGTAGATACTGGTGCAGAGGAGTACATAGGCTTTCTGGCACCCAGGGCAAAGATTCAAAAGGGTGCCCCCGATCTGTTTTCAGGCCCCCTTTTGCGCCCCCCTGACCTGCTGCACCCTGGGCAAGTGCCCCCCTGCTCCCCCCTAGCTACACCCCTGCACTGGTGGATGATTAAATTGAGGACTAGTACAGTATATGTACCTGCATACACTGTGATGAGCATAAATGCAGTTGTAGCTAACTTTAAAGCTTTATAAACCCGACGTTTGCCCTTAATAAGAACATATGTTATATATATGTACATTCAGATTGCCCACATTAAAAATCATCCTACCTGCATCTACTGCATTTTCTGAGCCTTTAAACATCCAAGATGGTGGCCCATGGAGTCTCAGGCTGCCTGCAACCAGGAAGTGTCATCTGACTGTGCCACTCTGCATTCTGGGATTGCTGTCCTTTTCCTGACCCCAGATCTGCTCTATCTGTGCAAAGCACAGCTATAACCCCACCCCCTGTGTAGCGATAACCCTTATCGCCGGAGGGCTTCACCGCCCGAGACGTCCTTTTCCCAATCGTAAGAGGTGCTGCTGGAATTCCAGAGTCATCCGTGAGGAACCAGGAACAGCCCTTACAAGGGCTAGTGAACTGTAATATAGCGTTTCCCCCAATAAGAGACAGAACTTCAGTATTGAGGGTGAAGGTGAAGTGAAGTTTATTAGTGCCACACTGGGCCTTATATACACAAGTCTCTATTGCATGACACACACACCGACCAATAGCAGCAGGGCAACCAATCCCTGAACTCTGCCGGTGACGCAATCAGTAGAACAATAGCAGGCTGTAATATAATTATAATCAATCAGGACAATGCCATTGACTGTGACGTAATCAACAATACACAATGGCAGTCAAAATGCAATGACATTGCCTGTAACAGTATCAAAATACAATGACCTAATTAAGAAAAGGCCAGTGAATGACCCGGTGGGCAACTGAATAGTGATGACATCCAAAAGACAGAGCGTCTGTCACACCCTGCACTATCCCCCCTCCTCCCCTCAGTATGTGATGCTTCTAAGGCAAGATGGTGGGACCCATATCCTAGAGTCCTGAACGAAGTTTCTGCCCTAAACACTTGAAATATATTCATTTTAGATGCTGGGGAATAGTTTTTTTAAGGGTGTGGGCTTTTCATTAGATGATGCTGAAGGTCTGGTTTAGGTTCCCATGGTGGTTATTGAGCTGTATGAAGTTAAAAGAAATGGAAATTGAAATGTTTTTAAATTAGAAGCATGGGATAGGCTTCCTCTGTCTGTCTTCCATGTCTTACTCGTGCACCTGTCTTTAGAAAGCATCTCTTACTCCCCCCCCCCCCCCCCCGGACCAGAAGTGGAAGCTCTCCCACAATTGATGCTGGCATCTCAAGATGCTGCATGCTGGTGTTCCTCCAATAGAAAGAACCAGGTGGTCAAGGCATCAAGCCTATAGATCCTATTTAAAGTGGACCAAAACCCAAGATTTTGACTATCCTTGCTTTTGGTCCGATCAGGGGTGCCCCCGGGGAAAAAGGCTCACCTACATTCTTTAGGGAGGTCTGTTTGTGTACTTACAATGTAATAGCAGCAGATGCTGGCCAGCTTGATACATTGTACAGCATAAGGCAGAGAGGCAGCAGGGTGAAGGATAGAACTTCAAAAAAAAGTTTGGGTAAACCTTTCTTAAACTCATGCAACCTAGTTTCCCAGTATCTAGGGAAGACTTAGAACAGATACACTGACAAACTGTCATGTGCATCATACCTTATTTTTCGTTGTTTTATTTACAGTTTGACATTTGAAAATGTGTCATGGGAGTTTATGAAAACACTGTTGAGGTATCTACTAAAACTATCAATTTCCTGACATTGCGACTCATATTTTATAGACATTACACTGATAATACAATACATGTTTTACATATAAAGATACAAAGATACAGATTATAATACTATTGTACTCTTGTACATAATATACCATTTCATTTTTTTCTGTATAAGTCTCTTGGAGCAGTAGTCTACCTCTTTATGGGGCATCCTTAATTGTGATGCCCTGCTGTGTGAAAGCCTAGGGGTTGCCAGATACACTCATCTTTACTGCACTGCATCTTGGTGCCACAGATACATCCCTTCATACCTTTAGCTGGGCACGTATCCGCAGCAGGCATATTTGAATGGCTGGCACAGGCATACCCACGGTTAGAGATGAGGGGGTGAGGCCAGCTGTGTTGCTGTATTAAGATATTATTGTCCTTCTGACCTCAGAGCGGTAAAAATTTTTAATAAAATGAGCGCTGTTAATTGGCTGTTAAGTGGGCCAAGCATGTGCCACAGGAATTGGAAAAAGAGCACACAGCAAGGCACAAAACAGGAGAAGCAAAACCCAAGGTAGTGAAATTCGTGGGCCTCTTTAAATGAACTTACCAGCACAAAATGGAAACATGATAGGACTTATTACATGGAAGCATTTTAAATGCTGCCTACAAGGTGTGCTACAACAAACATTTGCCAGGCCTTTTGGTGTTGGGCTGAATACTTCTCTGTCTCTCAGCTGATAAATTTACTGCACAGTTAACTTTGGGATGCCTTGCTGGGTGAAACTCCCCAGATCACCCAGCAAAACGGACCTTTTCCCACTTCTATGGCACATGCTTGAGAACGCAGCCAATCAGCGGACTTGTCTCCATTTGGCCTTTTCGGCTAAGAGTTGGCTAAGGGCCAAATGGAGCCGAATGAAGCTGAGCGCACCGACAGCCACATCCCCACATAAAGGTATAGCGTAGTGTGGCGTTGTATCAGTGATTAGGTAGGTTTTACTGGGGATTCAGGGGGTTTTACACAGCAGGGCATCCCAAATCAGTTTGCCCCAGGGAGAGGGAATATAAAAGACTCTAGGGCCACCTGAGATGGGTTTATGTCCACATTAACACAGTTATGATACCTTGCATGAGGCAGCTGGTTGCAACCTGGTTTGTATTTCTGCATCAGGATATTTAACTCTAACCCCAAAACGGTTTCTAAAATAAGGATAACACAGTTAATGAAAGCTACAGAAGGAACTTGGCATATTATGGTGCTACCTGGAAGTCTGCGGACATTTCTGTAAATGTACTGTTATATATATCCTCTTTTGTGTTTTGACCTCTTTTACAGAGGTAAAAATTAAAAAGTCAAAAGGCAAAAGTAAATTGTATTTTAAAAAATAAAAACATGGATAACTCATACATCATCATTCATAAGAAAAACAGTATAGATAATAGTAATTGTACCAGCTATGGTAAGCTCAAACATGCACAAGTACCGGATACATTTAACAGGTAATAACTGTTTCCTATTCTTCCCTCTTACTTTTTGATGATCTTGACCCTGCAGTAAGCATGAAAAGGTTATTTGTTTTAGATCTTGAATCCATTAGCTGTTTAGTTGGGGCTTGCACACATACCTCTCTTCATTAGGTAAGTATAATCTAATATTTGTTCTTCAGTTCACATTTAACTTTGTTATTTCTTGTTTGTACTCAAAATAATAGATCCAATATGTCATTAAGTAATATATGTATGACTGACCGAACCCTTTAACCCTTCAGAGGCACTAGCACCATGTGCCGTTTGCAGCAACAAGGCACACGGGAATGATTATATGCACGAGTGAGCAAACAGCAGCCTGTCACTAGCACCTGTCCTCATGGCCAGGGAACCACAAGCTGAACAAAGCGGTGGGGGTCCTTATCACCTGGAAATGAGTGCTCTGTTTCTCTCTCCATGATCATTTAGGAGGTTACTAAGAAAAGAAACACGTTCACAGGGTGCCACTTTTTAGTTATAGTTCTCTAATGATTACCTTCCGAATATCTGCATAGTGCAAAGGCAAAAAAGATAGATGTCTGCTGAGTACATTTCTAAACACTCTTCTGTCTCTCGGCATATGGATGGGATATGGGAAAAGAAAATAACTCCCCTCTGGATAACATGCATGTGGGTCGGGCACCCTGCGACTATTGTCATTTTTCAGAGTGCATTAATCCTTACATTGACTTTCTTTTATATCAGTTGGATGCAGCTAGACAACTAAAGACTGAAAGCAGAGACAGTTGCGTCCTTTCTCTAAATGATGCCAAGTGAGCAAAAATATGATAAATAAGGAGGAGAAGCAACAATGATGGAGCACCCTTGACCTTCTGGGCTTCATTCCAGACCCACCCCCTACATCCTCTATAGTTATGCTCCTGACTCTTTTATTCCTTACTCTTCAACCCCCCCCCCCCAGGTCAAGACACTGCAGCCTATGTTCTGCCCCCTTAATGCTATAACATCAGCATCATGGCTGTGGGGGCGGGGGGGGGGGGGGGTACCACAGTATCTTCTTCAACAATACTAAAGCTTCAGTACTATCACTTTAAGAGTCTATAGACAGGGAGGCTGATTCATTAATAGCGGCAGGTAGCGACAGTTGAGCGACTGTAGCGGCATTTTCAGAGCGCCCGCTAGTAGTCGCTGTGCTTGGTCGTTGTTCGGTAGTTGATAGCGACTCAGTCGGTGTGCCGTAATGTTGAATAGTGGGTGAGGAGACGCTGTTTGACAGGTTCCGCGCTGTATGGGAGCGCATGATAGCGACTGGCCATAGCGACCGGCTTCCACCATATTCATTAACAAATCACGCTCAAAAAATTCTCGCGCTGTAAAATGCATGTTTAAACCCCAGAGCGCTGGCGGCGATGGGTTAAAAGTAGTTTTTTAACCCCCAAACAACCATATTTTTGGAAACCAAAAAAAACTAGTTTTTAAAATAATTTTGTAATATGAATACATTAATATCAGACCTGTAATATCAATTCTGTACAATTTTTATTTTTTATTTTTTTTACCTTAAAAAAATTATCTAAAATGGCAGAAGTGGTCACAGAATTTTTCACATTTAAGAAAAAAAAAAACAATTAATAACAATAAATTATTAATATTTAAAGATTGTTCCATTGAAATGCATTGGAGCGCGCCAGGTAGCGAGAGGTCATGCCTGTCGCTGTTCAAGGTCGGACGCTGGCGCTGTGGGCTGAGGCTGGAATAATGATGAATGAGTGGCTATATGGCGCTATCTCAGTCGCTAAGCAGGATTGGCTTGATAAATGTGTGATTGTGGTGGGGAGCCGGCGTTCTCGTGGCGGTGCCCGTCATTACCGGTCGCTCACCAGTTGCTACCTGTCGCTATTCCTTCATAAATAAGGGCCTATATCCACCCCTGCTCACGGCCTGTCCCTGCAATGCTGTGATCTCAGCTGATGAAACAATTTTTTGGCCTGCTAGAAAGCACATTTGGGTGGTGCTCCTGGAGCAAGTAAAATCTCCAGTCACGTTTACCTGTATATATATATATATATATATATATATATATATATATATATATATATTTGCATAATACAGATACTATGAACCGTTTTATTGTTTATTTACCGTATATAGCAGTGGTGGAGGGCCCTGGGCAGGACTTGTGGATGCCACCCATAAGTGACTGTAATCCTTTTTGCTGCCCTTGTTAATAAGTGGAGGAAGCTCTGGAGTGGGAGCTTTGGTTTGTCCCACTTAACCCCTTTAAAACAGGAGAGCCCTGCTCTGAAGCTTCAACCACAACACTGATAATTAAAAAAAAACATATATATATCCAGTACTTTGTGTTGGCATAATCAAAAGGATCCAATATGTTATCAGAATTCAAGTTCTGTAGCAGACCAAACCATCTTTAAACAATAATATAACTGATCAGTGAATTACTACAGTAGACTAATAAAGTGGATGCCCAGTCTTATAGTAACAATATATTTATAATAAAAATAAACTCCTGGAATCTAGTGCAGTTACCGGTTCCCCTGTGGCAGCGTCACATATACACAGGCTTCCCTTGCTCTATGCACGTGCCCGTCTGCCCATTCAATACGTTTTTTTCTTAACCCCCTCACCCGGCCTCAGTGCCAGGGAAGGCTGGCAGGGCAGGGGTTACACTTAGACTGGACATCCACCTTAACATTTTTGTGGTGTGATGGGATTTACAAACCACTTTATCACATTGTTCTTAGAGCTGAGCAGTCTTGTTGTGCTTAACTTGTTTTCAGCAGCTAATCTCTCTAACGTAATTAATGTGTATTAGTGTATAAGCTTGGTGGGCTCTGATTCACCGTGTAGATGTGGTAAGGTGTACAGTGAGTCATGGCTACACAAGCCTGTGGCATGTAAGTACAGAAGCTGCCATAGCCAGGGGTCATTTGCAGTGCACACAGCTTTGTACTGCAGCCAGCATCACATCATTCACCAGCTCTAATTGCAACTGGATTTCATTACCAAATAGCTGTTTTGCCTATTAATAGAGCGAGACAAATGATGCTGAATCCGCAACAGGACAGTACATATACAGCTCTCATTTAACTACACCCATGCCCTGTAATGGTGACAAAGAATTAATAAGTAGATCATTCAGTAGCCTGTGAAGTAACCTGTTCATTCAAGAAGGTAAGAAGTCAAATTACTGGAATAGATGGCTTGTTACTCACAGCCACCGGGAGGAGAGATTAATATGATAAGTTTCACTTCTCTTACTAAGCGCTTTGTGGTTTGAAAGGGTGAAATCCTTAATAAATATTAAGGAGGAACAAAACCCAAGATTTTCACTTTCATCTTGGGTTTTGTTACTCCTGTCTGGGGCATACTGATTTGGGATGCCCTGCTGCGTGTATCCCATGGGATTGTCCGAAAACACACCTTTTTTTTGGTTCCCATTCCCACTCAGTGGCTTGCCTTCCATTCAGAAGTGATTTCCATTCAGATGAATAGAGTGTGCTCTACCCTTTGAATCCGCTCTCCTCTAGCTGTGGGGTGAGCCCATGCCAGCCATCCAGAAATGCCTGGTGCAGGTATGCACATAGGCTAAACAGGTCCAGATTATGAGGGACACGCGCCCCGGGGTCTCCACCAACCTTTGGGTTATGGTCTGGTCCAGGAGCCTTTTCAGTCTTTGGTCTGACAGGCTGCAGGCCGGCATAGAAGCTATCGGTGGCAGTGGGGGCACGCCTGGGCAAGCCTTTTCCTCGTTTTTGCATACCTGCAGCCAAAGCCACCACAGGGCAGGATGGAGAGTCTAGAGCAGCGAAGCCGCCATCAGCAACGCTACAGTGATGGGTGCATGCAACTGTCAATCGGCGGCCACTCACTTCCCAAAAGCCACCAAGCACAGCCGCTGGCAGCTCAATGCAGGGAACTGTATTCTGCTGGACCAGCTGGGTGACTACACTACCCCACCCAGAATGGCAAAGCAGCGCGCACCCGCACAAGGGACTTGATCTAAAGTTCCAGTAAGTAGGCGGGTGCCAGACAACCACCAATTAGTTACTTGGCTGGACTTTTATTTTTACCCTTTCGCTGCCAGCCTACCTGGAGTTTTTGTCACACTCTGTTGCACTATTTTGCGCTCCCCATGTTCAAATGTGATTTTTGAAAGGATTTCAAGGGATTTCCCAGGAAAATGATATATTGTTTTTTTCAGCAGAGTCTGGGCTTTAACATGAAATGTCTTGTTTGTCATTTGTTAAGTGTATTCTCAATATTTTTGGGTGAAATATGTGGAAAAAAAATTAAAAAAAAACTTTTTTACTATTTGTAGTGTTTTTTTGTAATAAAAAATGTAAGTTTGTCAAAAAAATCTTATTGCGTGTGAAATCCCGATTTCTCCCAGTTACAGCGGTACCACATATGTATTGGTAGACCTGCCCAGGAGACTCCCCCAAACTGAAACAGCGCTTTAGGGGATTTTCAGATAAATACAACTATGCTATGCGCTATGCGCACCTTGAAGTTTTTCCAGAAAAACAACCCTTTACATTTGAAATACCCCCAACAAACTATATATTCTCTGGAAGTACACACCTCAGGCTTTCTAGGTGTACCAAGCTTATTGATGTGGCCACAGTTTTCTGGAAGTAATCCCTGAATGTAATCTTTGGTTGCAAAGAGTTTCCCTAAAAAAAGGATAAAAAAGCTAAATCAAAGCCAAGTTTTCCTAAAAAAACTATATACAAACAAGAAAAAACAAGTAAAATCTGAAAAAGCAACATTCCCTGAACAGAACGATACCCAACATGCATAGCTACTGTCAAGGGAAGAGTTGCCAAACACCCCAAAGTAAAGCATGTTCGTAACGGTAATTTTACTTGAAAATTTCAGCTCTGCAGACAAAGTGCGCACCTTGCGATTTTTCAACCAAAACAACCCTTTACATTTGGAATATCCCCCATAAACCATATATTCCCTGAAAGTACACATGTTAAGCTTTCTAAGCATACCCAGCTTGTTTTAGTGGGCTCATCTTGCTGGAATTAATCCCTCAAAGAATTCTTTGGTTGCGCAGGGTTTCCCTAAAAAATTTATAAAAAAGCTGAATAAAAAACACCTTTTCCTAAAATATAAATATGCAAACAAGAAAAAACAAGCTAAGTCTGAAAGCGCAAGGTCCCCCTTTTAACCCTTTTAATTGACAGCCTACTTGAGATTTTGTCACCCTCTGTTGACAGGTCATTTTTCCCTATTTTGCGCCATGTTTTGCGCCATTTTTGCTGGAATTTTCTGGAAAGTTATATATACATATTTTTGCAGCAGAGTTTAGGGTTTAACATGAAATGTCTTGTTTGTAAATTTTATTATGTTTTTTACAATGTTATTATTAAGTAAAAAAAAAAAAAAAACGCCTCCTTTATTTTAAATAAAAAATGTATTTTATTAAAGAAAACCATATTGCATGAGAAAGCCCCATTTCTACCGATTAGAACGGTACCACATATTTATCGGTAACCCCCTGTTCCTGCCCAGGAGACCCCCTAACTGAAACAAGTACTTTATAACATTTACAAATAAAATACAACTACCATCCACACCACAACTACCATACCATCCACACTGCAAAGGGTTAAATCGAGAAAAAAAATGACATAGAGTCCCCCCTCCCGGGGGGGGGACCCCATTTTTTGAGGGGATTTTTAAGGGTGGCCACGGGCTCTTCTGCCCCCCCTGGGCTTTGGGGAGGCAGGTAATGGGGGTGCCGGGGGTTAATGGCAAGTCACCCGCTAGCCGCAGGTGACTTGCCAGCCCGCAGCCTTGTGAACTGGTATAGGGATCTCTTGGACTCCTTACCAGTTCACAAGGGGTTAAGTGTAAAAAAAATCACCACACACACAGAGAAAAAATATTTTATTTATTTTTTTTTAATACTTACCTCCCATCCATCTTGCTCTGTGTCCCTCGGCAGTCACTGGCTTCTGCTCACCTGCTGGAAGCCTTTTATAGCTGCTAGGTGACAGAACATAAGGGGTTAATTAAAAAAAAATGACATAGGGTCCCCCTCCCGGGGGGGACCCCATTTTGTTTTATTTTTAAGGGTTAAAAACCCTTACCCGAAGTAACCAGCCCGGGACCAGCTATGCAGGGCTTGTAGTTTTTTTTGGTTCCCATTCCCATTCAGTGGCTTGCCTTCCATTCAGAAGTGATTTCCATTCAGATGAATAGAGTGTGCTCTACCCTTTGAATCCGCTCTCCTCTAGCTGTGGGGTGAGCCCATGCCAGCCATCCAGAAATGCCTGGTGCAGGTATGCACATAGGCTAAACAGGTCCAGATTATGAGGGACACGCGCCCCGGGGTCTCCACCAACCTTTGGGTTATGGTCTGGTCCAGGAGCCTTTTCAGTCTTTGGTCTGACAGGCTGCAGGCCGGCATAGAAGCTATCGGTGGCAGTGGGGGCACGCCTGGGCAAGCCTTTTCCTCGTTTTTGCATACCTGCAGCCAAAGCCACCACAGGGCAGGATGGAGAGTCTAGAGCAGCGAAGCCGCCATCAGCAACGCTACAGTGATGGGTGCATGCAACTGTCAATCGGCGGCCACTCACTTCCCAAAAGCCACCAAGCACAGCCGCTGGCAGCTCAATGCAGGGAACTGTATTCTGCTGGACCAGCTGGGTGACTACACTACCCCACCCAGAATGGCAAAGCAGCGCGCACCCGCACAAGGGACTTGATCTAAAGTTCCAGTAAGTAGGCGGGTGCCAGACAACCACCAATTAGTTACTTGGCTGGACTTTTATTTTTACCCTTTCGCTGCCAGCCTACCTGGAGTTTTTGTCACACTCTGTTGCACTATTTTGCGCTCCCCATGTTCAAATGTCATTTTTGAAAGGATTTCAAGGGATTTCCCAGGAAAATGATATATTGTTTTTTTCAGCAGAGTCTGGGCTTTAACATGAAATGTCTTGTTTGTCATTTGTTAAGTGTATTCTCAATATTTTTGGGTGAAATATGTGGAAAAAAAATTAAAAAAAAACTTTTTTACTATTTGTAGTGTTTTTTTGTAATAAAAAATGTAAGTTTGTCAAAAAAATCTTATTGCGTGTGAAATCCCGATTTCTCCCAGTTACAGCGGTACCACATATGTATTGGTAGACCTGCCCAGGAGACTCCCCCAAACTGAAACAGCGCTTTAGGGGATTTTCAGATAAATACAACTATGCTATGCGCTATGCGCACCTTGAAGTTTTTCCAGAAAAACAACCCTTTACATTTGAAATACCCCCAACAAACTATATATTCTCTGGAAGTACACACCTCAGGCTTTCTAGGTGTACCAAGCTTATTGATGTGGCCACAGTTTTCTGGAAGTAATCCCTGAATGTAATCTTTGGTTGCAAAGAGTTTCCCTAAAAAAAGGATAAAAAAGCTAAATCAAAGCCAAGTTTTCCTAAAAAAACTATATACAAACAAGAAAAAACAAGTAAAATCTGAAAAAGCAACATTCCCTGAACAGAACGATACCCAACATGCATAGCTACTGTCAAGGGAAGAGTTGCCAAACACCCCAAAGTAAAGCATGTTCGTAACGGTAATTTTACTTGAAAATTTCAGCTCTGCAGACAAAGTGCGCACCTTGCGATTTTTCAACCAAAACAACCCTTTACATTTGGAATATCCCCCATAAACCATATATTCCCTGAAAGTACACATGTTAAGCTTTCTAAGCATACCCAGCTTGTTTTAGTGGGCTCATCTTGCTGGAATTAATCCCTCAAAGAATTCTTTGGTTGCGCAGGGTTTCCCTAAAAAATTTATAAAAAAGCTGAATAAAAAACACCTTTTCCTAAAATATAAATATGCAAACAAGAAAAAACAAGCTAAGTCTGAAAGCGCAAGGTCCCCCTTTTAACCCTTTTAATTGACAGCCTACTTGAGATTTTGTCACCCTCTGTTGACAGGTCATTTTTCCCTATTTTGCGCCATGTTTTGCGCCATTTTTGCTGGAATTTTCTGGAAAGTTATATATACATATTTTTGCAGCAGAGTTTAGGGTTTAACATGAAATGTCTTGTTTGTAAATTTTATTATGTTTTTTACAATGTTATTATTAAGTAAAAAAAAAAAAAAAACGCCTCCTTTATTTTAAATAAAAAATGTATTTTATTAAAGAAAACCATATTGCATGAGAAAGCCCCATTTCTACCGATTAGAACGGTACCACATATTTATCGGTAACCCCCTGTTCCTGCCCAGGAGACCCCCTAACTGAAACAAGTACTTTATAACATTTACAAATAAAATACAACTACCATCCACACCACAACTACCATACCATCCACACTGCAAAGGGTTAAATCGAGAAAAAAAATGACATAGAGTCCCCCCTCCCGGGGGGGGGACCCCATTTTTTGAGGGGATTTTTAAGGGTGGCCACGGGCTCTTCTGCCCCCCCTGGGCTTTGGGGAGGCAGGTAATGGGGGTGCCGGGGGTTAATGGCAAGTCACCCGCTAGCCGCAGGTGACTTGCCAGCCCGCAGCCTTGTGAACTGGTATAGGGATCTCTTGGACTCCTTACCAGTTCACAAGGGGTTAAGTGTAAAAAAAATCACCACACACACAGAGAAAAAATATTTTATTTATTTTTTTTTAATACTTACCTCCCATCCATCTTGCTCTGTGTCCCTCGGCAGTCACTGGCTTCTGCTCACCTGCTGGAAGCCTTTTATAGCTGCTAGGTGACAGAACATAAGGGGTTAATTAAAAAAAAATGACATAGGGTCCCCCTCCCGGGGGGGACCCCATTTTGTTTTATTTTTAAGGGTTAAAAACCCTTACCCGAAGTAACCAGCCCGGGACCAGCTATGCAGGGCTTGTAGTTTTTTTTGGTTCCCATTCCCATTCAGTGGCTTGCCTTCCATTCAGAAGTGATTTCCATTCAGATGAATAGAGTGTGCTCTACCCTTTGAATCCGCTCTCCTCTAGCTGTGGGGTGAGCCCATGCCAGCCATCCAGAAATGCCTGGTGCAGGTATGCACATAGGCTAAACAGGTCCAGATTATGAGGGACACGCGCCCCGGGGTCTCCACCAACCTTTGGGTTATGGTCTGGTCCAGGAGCCTTTTCAGTCTTTGGTCTGACAGGCTGCAGGCCGGCATAGAAGCTATCGGTGGCAGTGGGGGCACGCCTGGGCAAGCCTTTTCCTCGTTTTTGCATACCTGCAGCCAAAGCCACCACAGGGCAGGATGGAGAGTCTAGAGCAGCGAAGCCGCCATCAGCAACGCTACAGTGATGGGTGCATGCAACTGTCAATCGGCGGCCACTCACTTCCCAAAAGCCACCAAGCACAGCCGCTGGCAGCTCAATGCAGGGAACTGTATTCTGCTGGACCAGCTGGGTGACTACACTACCCCACCCAGAATGGCAAAGCAGCGCGCACCCGCACAAGGGACTTGATCTAAAGTTCCAGTAAGTAGGCGGGTGCCAGACAACCACCAATTAGTTACTTGGCTGGACTTTTATTTTTACCCTTTCGCTGCCAGCCTACCTGGAGTTTTTGTCACACTCTGTTGCACTATTTTGCGCTCCCCATGTTCAAATGTGATTTTTGAAAGGATTTCAAGGGATTTCCCAGGAAAATGATATATTGTTTTTTTCAGCAGAGTCTGGGCTTTAACATGAAATGTCTTGTTTGTCATTTGTTAAGTGTATTCTCAATATTTTTGGGTGAAATATGTGGAAAAAAAATTAAAAAAAAACTTTTTTACTATTTGTAGTGTTTTTTTGTAATAAAAAATGTAAGTTTGTCAAAAAAATCTTATTGCGTGTGAAATCCCGATTTCTCCCAGTTACAGCGGTACCACATATGTATTGGTAGACCTGCCCAGGAGACTCCCCCAAACTGAAACAGCGCTTTAGGGGATTTTCAGATAAATACAACTATGCTATGCGCTATGCGCACCTTGAAGTTTTTCCAGAAAAACAACCCTTTACATTTGAAATACCCCCAACAAACTATATATTCTCTGGAAGTACACACCTCAGGCTTTCTAGGTGTACCAAGCTTATTGATGTGGCCACAGTTTTCTGGAAGTAATCCCTGAATGTAATCTTTGGTTGCAAAGAGTTTCCCTAAAAAAAGGATAAAAAAGCTAAATCAAAGCCAAGTTTTCCTAAAAAAACTATATACAAACAAGAAAAAACAAGTAAAATCTGAAAAAGCAACATTCCCTGAACAGAACGATACCCAACATGCATAGCTACTGTCAAGGGAAGAGTTGCCAAACACCCCAAAGTAAAGCATGTTCGTAACGGTAATTTTACTTGAAAATTTCAGCTCTGCAGACAAAGTGCGCACCTTGCGATTTTTCAACCAAAACAACCCTTTACATTTGGAATATCCCCCATAAACCATATATTCCCTGAAAGTACACATGTTAAGCTTTCTAAGCATACCCAGCTTGTTTTAGTGGGCTCATCTTGCTGGAATTAATCCCTCAAAGAATTCTTTGGTTGCGCAGGGTTTCCCTAAAAAATTTATAAAAAAGCTGAATAAAAAACACCTTTTCCTAAAATATAAATATGCAAACAAGAAAAAACAAGCTAAGTCTGAAAGCGCAAGGTCCCCCTTTTAACCCTTTTAATTGACAGCCTACTTGAGATTTTGTCACCCTCTGTTGACAGGTCATTTTTCCCTATTTTGCGCCATGTTTTGCGCCATTTTTGCTGGAATTTTCTGGAAAGTTATATATACATATTTTTGCAGCAGAGTTTAGGGTTTAACATGAAATGTCTTGTTTGTAAATTTTATTATGTTTTTTACAATGTTATTATTAAGTAAAAAAAAAAAAAAAACGCCTCCTTTATTTTAAATAAAAAATGTATTTTATTAAAGAAAACCATATTGCATGAGAAAGCCCCATTTCTACCGATTAGAACGGTACCACATATTTATCGGTAACCCCCTGTTCCTGCCCAGGAGACCCCCTAACTGAAACAAGTACTTTATAACATTTACAAATAAAATACAACTACCATCCACACCACAACTACCATACCATCCACACTGCAAAGGGTTAAATCGAGAAAAAAAATGACATAGAGTCCCCCCTCCCGGGGGGGGGACCCCATTTTTTGAGGGGATTTTTAAGGGTGGCCACGGGCTCTTCTGCCCCCCCTGGGCTTTGGGGAGGCAGGTAATGGGGGTGCCGGGGGTTAATGGCAAGTCACCCGCTAGCCGCAGGTGACTTGCCAGCCCGCAGCCTTGTGAACTGGTATAGGGATCTCTTGGACTCCTTACCAGTTCACAAGGGGTTAAGTGTAAAAAAAATCACCACACACACAGAGAAAAAATATTTTATTTATTTTTTTTTAATACTTACCTCCCATCCATCTTGCTCTGTGTCCCTCGGCAGTCACTGGCTTCTGCTCACCTGCTGGAAGCCTTTTATAGCTGCTAGGTGACAGAACATAAGGGGTTAATTAAAAAAAAATGACATAGGGTCCCCCTCCCGGGGGGGACCCCATTTTGTTTTATTTTTAAGGGTTAAAAACCCTTACCCGAAGTAACCAGCCCGGGACCAGCTATGCAGGGCTTGTAGTTTTTTTTGGTTCCCATTCCCATTCAGTGGCTTGCCTTCCATTCAGAAGTGATTTCCATTCAGATGAATAGAGTGTGCTCTACCCTTTGAATCCGCTCTCCTCTAGCTGTGGGGTGAGCCCATGCCAGCCATCCAGAAATGCCTGGTGCAGGTATGCACATAGGCTAAACAGGTCCAGATTATGAGGGACACGCGCCCCGGGGTCTCCACCAACCTTTGGGTTATGGTCTGGTCCAGGAGCCTTTTCAGTCTTTGGTCTGACAGGCTGCAGGCCGGCATAGAAGCTATCGGTGGCAGTGGGGGCACGCCTGGGCAAGCCTTTTCCTCGTTTTTGCATACCTGCAGCCAAAGCCACCACAGGGCAGGATGGAGAGTCTAGAGCAGCGAAGCCGCCATCAGCAACGCTACAGTGATGGGTGCATGCAACTGTCAATCGGCGGCCACTCACTTCCCAAAAGCCACCAAGCACAGCCGCTGGCAGCTCAATGCAGGGAACTGTATTCTGCTGGACCAGCTGGGTGACTACACTACCCCACCCAGAATGGCAAAGCAGCGCGCACCCGCACAAGGGACTTGATCTAAAGTTCCAGTAAGTAGGCGGGTGCCAGACAACCACCAATTAGTTACTTGGCTGGACTTTTATTTTTACCCTTTCGCTGCCAGCCTACCTGGAGTTTTTGTCACACTCTGTTGCACTATTTTGCGCTCCCCATGTTCAAATGTGATTTTTGAAAGGATTTCAAGGGATTTCCCAGGAAAATGATATATTGTTTTTTTCAGCAGAGTCTGGGCTTTAACATGAAATGTCTTGTTTGTCATTTGTTAAGTGTATTCTCAATATTTTTGGGTGAAATATGTGGAAAAAAAATTAAAAAAAAACTTTTTTACTATTTGTAGTGTTTTTTTGTAATAAAAAATGTAAGTTTGTCAAAAAAATCTTATTGCGTGTGAAATCCCGATTTCTCCCAGTTACAGCGGTACCACATATGTATTGGTAGACCTGCCCAGGAGACTCCCCCAAACTGAAACAGCGCTTTAGGGGATTTTCAGATAAATACAACTATGCTATGCGCTATGCGCACCTTGAAGTTTTTCCAGAAAAACAACCCTTTACATTTGAAATACCCCCAACAAACTATATATTCTCTGGAAGTACACACCTCAGGCTTTCTAGGTGTACCAAGCTTATTGATGTGGCCACAGTTTTCTGGAAGTAATCCCTGAATGTAATCTTTGGTTGCAAAGAGTTTCCCTAAAAAAAGGATAAAAAAGCTAAATCAAAGCCAAGTTTTCCTAAAAAAACTATATACAAACAAGAAAAAACAAGTAAAATCTGAAAAAGCAACATTCCCTGAACAGAACGATACCCAACATGCATAGCTACTGTCAAGGGAAGAGTTGCCAAACACCCCAAAGTAAAGCATGTTCGTAACGGTAATTTTACTTGAAAATTTCAGCTCTGCAGACAAAGTGCGCACCTTGCGATTTTTCAACCAAAACAACCCTTTACATTTGGAATATCCCCCATAAACCATATATTCCCTGAAAGTACACATGTTAAGCTTTCTAAGCATACCCAGCTTGTTTTAGTGGGCTCATCTTGCTGGAATTAATCCCTCAAAGAATTCTTTGGTTGCGCAGGGTTTCCCTAAAAAATTTATAAAAAAGCTGAATAAAAAACACCTTTTCCTAAAATATAAATATGCAAACAAGAAAAAACAAGCTAAGTCTGAAAGCGCAAGGTCCCCCTTTTAACCCTTTTAATTGACAGCCTACTTGAGATTTTGTCACCCTCTGTTGACAGGTCATTTTTCCCTATTTTGCGCCATGTTTTGCGCCATTTTTGCTGGAATTTTCTGGAAAGTTATATATACATATTTTTGCAGCAGAGTTTAGGGTTTAACATGAAATGTCTTGTTTGTAAATTTTATTATGTTTTTTACAATGTTATTATTAAGTAAAAAAAAAAAAAAAAACGCCTCCTTTATTTTAAATAAAAAATGTATTTTATTAAAGAAAACCATATTGCATGAGAAAGCCCCATTTCTACCGATTAGAACGGTACCACATATTTATCGGTAACCCCCTGTTCCTGCCCAGGAGACCCCCTAACTGAAACAAGTACTTTATAACATTTACAAATAAAATACAACTACCATCCACACCACAACTACCATACCATCCACACTGCAAAGGGTTAAATCGAGAAAAAAAATGACATAGAGTCCCCCCTCCCGGGGGGGGGACCCCATTTTTTGAGGGGATTTTTAAGGGTGGCCACGGGCTCTTCTGCCCCCCCTGGGCTTTGGGGAGGCAGGTAATGGGGGTGCCGGGGGTTAATGGCAAGTCACCCGCTAGCCGCAGGTGACTTGCCAGCCCGCAGCCTTGTGAACTGGTATAGGGATCTCTTGGACTCCTTACCAGTTCACAAGGGGTTAAGTGTAAAAAAAATCACCACACACACAGAGAAAAAATATTTTATTTATTTTTTTTTAATACTTACCTCCCATCCATCTTGCTCTGTGTCCCTCGGCAGTCACTGGCTTCTGCTCACCTGCTGGAAGCCTTTTATAGCTGCTAGGTGACAGAACATAAGGGGTTAATTAAAAAAAAATGACATAGGGTCCCCCTCCCGGGGGGGACCCCATTTTGTTTTATTTTTAAGGGTTAAAAACCCTTACCCGAAGTAACCAGCCCGGGACCAGCTATGCAGGGCTTGTAGGAACAGGGCACAGTGGCCAGCTTTAGTGGCCCCTGGCCCTGCAGGCTACAAGCCCGCATAGCCGGTGGGCCCGGGCTCTTCTGCCCCCCCCCTGGCCTTTGGGGAGTCAGGTAATGGGGGTGCCGGGGGTTAATGGCAAGTCACCCGCTAGCCGCATGTGACTTGCCAGACCCCCGAGCCTTGTGAACTGGTATAAGGGGTCTCACGGACCCCTTACCAGTTCACAAGGAGTTAACAGTAAAAAAAAAGCACACACACAGAATAAAGAATGACTTTATTAAAAAATAAAAACTTTTTTTTTACTTTACTCACCTCTGATCCTCAGCTCCTGTGTCCCTCGCAGCTCTGATGACAGTTGTTGTCATCGCTGGGCAGTGGAGGAGGGAGGCAGGCGATCAGATCATCACCTGCCTTCCTCCTCCTGTGGCCAGTGATGACAAGTGTCAAAAATGACAGCCCGGAGCCAGGACGACACCCGGGAGTGACGTCATAAGCCCCGCCCCAAAGGGCAGCAAGATGGCGGCGCCCGTCGAGGAGGACAGGGAGAGGGCCTTTCAGGCCCTCTCCTGAAGCTGGAGAGCCGGGGGGGGGGGGGGGGCAATCGGAGGCCCCCCTGGTGAAGAGGAGACCCTGCGGGAACGATCGAGCATTGAGGTAAGTAAATGTCAATTTTATTTATTTTTTTTTTTTACATGTATTTCGAAGGCTGCTGAAGGGGGGGGTGGCTATTCCGGCCCCTCCCCTGCACCCGGGGGGCCTGGGTGGGGGATCGAAGCCCCCCCAGATTAAGAGGAGAACCAGCCGGATCGAACAAGGGGTCAGGTGAGTGTTTTTGTTATTTTACTTTTACTGTAGCAGGGGGAGAAGTCAAGCACGTAGATTCTATGTGCTTGCCACTTAAGTGGAGTGGAAGCAAGCACGTAGAATCAACGTGCTTGGCACTGAAAGGGTTAAAGGAAAAAAATTGTATCTGGGGCCTCCATCAGATTTTGTGCCCAGGGGCCTCCACCACACTTAATCCGGCCCTGAGGCTAAAGGTACAGCAGGGATGCAGCCGCAGCATGGGATCGGTGGCAAGGATTATACAATTCAGGATGCACTCATCCTAGGTTAGGTCCAGTTCGAGTTAGTTGTTGTTCTTCTTTAAAGGGACTGCCCAGGCAGAATGTAAGAAATATGATTCAGCAGCTTACATTGTCAGATCTGTAATCTCCCCCTTCCTGTAACCTCGCAGCAGAACCTGGATGCAGAAACTTGGTGCTGACTTCTTGCACGCCCCCTAATACCCCTAACAGTAGAGCACCAATCATAGGGCTCAACTGGTGGTCTATAACTCTGCCCCCATGGCAGCCTGTGATTAGGTATCAAAGTACAGAACAATATAAGCAAACGAGCAAGAAGTCCAAATGATTAAGGATAGTCCAAACTCTGCAATTACAAATGTATTCAGGATTGTACTGGAGCTTTGGAGCACCAGAGGGTACAACATGGGTGCTTCAACACCTGGTTTGGTGAATGTAAACATACAGCGTGCCACAGATCGGCAGTGCTGAGAAGGCCAGCTGGCATTAGTAGAGCCTTGGGTGCACAGCTCAGAGGCAGCGCTACCTGCTGGGACTATTTCCCCTTGTTTGTCTGGTAGCAGGTGCATAGATACATGAGGAAGAGCTGGTGAGAAGAGGAGAGCAGAGCCATGGGCTAGCTATTCAGGGAATCGGCCAGCATGGAGTAAGAGGAAGAGCTGGGTAAGTGTGCTGTACCAACCTTTTAGATGATTCAAGACACTGAGAATGTATTTCCTGGTGCTCAGAAACTTTATTACACAGTTTTAACCTGTTTGGCTTAAAAAGACACATGGAAGTTAAAAAATAATATCAGCAGAGTCCCTGCAGCTCTCTCCTTCCTGTTATCTCAGTCTACTTGGTGAGGAAATCACTTTCTCATTTAGCTTTCAGTCCCCACCTCGCTGACCTGGTCCATCAATCAACCTTCAGTGGACCAATAATGGAAACACCCCCACTCCCTCCCCAGACATCCTGATTGGCTGCTTTCTGCAGCTCTGAATTCCCACCCTCCTCTCTTATCACACTATGTGCTGGCAGTAATAAACAGAGGCACAACAGTACACTTATTTTTTTACTATGATGTAAAAGCACACAGTTTAGAGATGGGAAGCAGCATTTGTCTCTGTTGTTTCAGTCTTTAGTTGTCTAGCTGCATTCAATTTATTTAAAAGACAGAAAAGGGTTTACTGTCTGAGCCCTTAAATGCAACGCAATCAGACATTTGCCATGAATTTGTTGTGTTGTGGGGAAGAGGAGCCTGGGGAGTGGATTGGGCTTATTTAGACCACATTGCATCTTTAAAGCAGGCTTACAGTCTCTTTTTCCTCAGATCCGCTGCATCTCCTATCCCCAGGCATTCTGTTTTGCAGAGTTGCTAGGGAGGCTTTAGTTCTGTCTTAAAATGAGCCTATACCTTCCTGAGGGGTCCTGGTAACCAGGATACTAGAATGACCTTACCCACCCCATTCCACCACCTGTGAGCCCAGCTACTTACCCTTACCTCAAGCCCCTTTATCATTTAGAGATACCCCCTACTGACACTGACTGGAAGTGGAGGTGGGTAAGGTTAATTTAGGTTTTAGTTAAAATAACTGAAGAGTGGGCCCCAACTATTTTTTACTCAGGTACTCCAGTCCGACCCTGACTTAATTCCTGTGTTCCAAATTGCTTTCACCAACCATGAATAAATTGCTTTATTGTACCTTACTGTGTGCAGAGTGACAAAATCTGTGCCTTCCTCTGCAGAAAACTCCCAAATCATTTGGATAACCCCCTAGTATGCGCTGAATTCTCGCACTATGTATTCTGAACACACAGATGTATTATGGATGCACCAAGTAAGGTCATGAACTTGTATTTATGTGCTGTTAATGCTAGCTTTATAATGCCTATTTACTGCAGGAAGTGTTACATATAAAAATGAAATATTTTAATGTAAACTTCTATTAACCTTAGACTGAAAAGCAGGAAAAGGATAGAAGGTGTCATTAATTTGGTCTATTTTTGTTAGGGGCTGTCACAGTGATCACCATTTAATATAAAGACATCTGTAACTTTGACAGGTAGGCTCATGTAAGCAAAAGCAAACTAAGCTTTTCAATGAGCATCTTCACTGCATCCACAATTCCCGAGAGACTGATTTGCTTGCACTCTGCTTTCCCTGGTGCTGATCAGAAAAGGAAATGAAGTCACAATGTGATGCATTTTAAGTTCTGCTGAGTTTGGGAAATGTCTGGATTATTTGGAGTAGGATTGAAGGTTTTGTCATTTGTCAGTGTAGCATAGAGACGAACAAAGAAAGATTTTAAACTAACCTAGAAATAGGAGCAGAACAGGTATAGCGGCTCTGGGACCTAAAACTGTGTATTTATTATGATCTACCCCCTAATAAAAAATGTATCACATTGCTGTAAGTCCTCAGCAGAGCACATTGCTCCAGCAGCTCCAGCATGTCTACAGTCCGGGAATGCTCCATTGCCTTCAATTAGCAAGCAAACCTGCTCAATCCTAATTGAAGTCAAGAGAGCATACTGGGGCCACCTGGCCTCCTGAAGGTCAACTTGTGCTGGATTATCTAGCAAGAACAATAGACTGTTTTTATAATAAACTACAAAGGCTATTTTGGATCCATTCTATAACCCCCCTTCCCCCGCTAATCCCTATTCAGATATTAAGTAAGAAAGAAATGTCAGTACTTACTGTAAAAGTTATTTCTTCTGCTCTTGTGGAGGAATCAGGCTTCTTAGAATTCTCAGTTCTAATGATGGGTTGTTGTGCAGTGTCTCCAGCATTGTGAACTCACAGGCTGATTTATTAATAGCGACATGTAGCGACAGTTGAGCAACTGTAGCGGTATTTTCACAGCGCCCGCTAGTAGTCGCTGTGCTTGGCCGTTGCTCGGTTGTTGACAGCGACTCAGTCGGTTTGCAGTAATGTTGAATACAAGGTTACGAGTCGCTATTTGACAGGTTCCGCAATGTATGGAAGCGCATGATAGCGACTGGTCAGAGCGACCGGCTTCCACCATATTCATCAAAAAATCACGCTCAAAAAATTCAAGCGCTGTGAAATGCATGTATAAACCCCAGAGCGCTGGAGGCGATGTGTTAAAAGTAGTTTTTTAACCCCTAAACCACCATATTTTTGGAAACCAAAAAAAAAAGTATTTTAATTAATTTAGTAATATGAATACATTAATATCAGACCTGTAATATCAATTCTGTACATTTTTTTTTATTTTTTTGCCCTTAAAAAATTATCTAAAATGGCAGAAGTGGTCACAGAATTTTTCACATAAAAAAAAAAAAACATTAATAACAATTAATTATTAATAAACAAGAAAAATGGGGGACCCACCCTCCCCCAAATAAGGATACCGGGTAACTATTGAGTGGCACTACTCATGAATATGAAAAAATATAAAAGGTTTATTCTCATCAAAAGTTACACAAGACATAACACATTAGACAATACATGTACACAAGAGACATAACATTACAATCTAAAAACACCAGGAGGCACCAGGGGTCTGCCACTTACATAAAGCCACCCTAAAGTCATACCTAAATCATAAACATGACCTGTATCAAATATGTGCAAATCAGCAAAAACATTGTGCAATAGTACTAAGTGCAAACACTTACTTTCAAATCAATCTACATACAACAGGAGGACTCGCCAGGGTGTGCAGGAAGAGTCAACAAGTATCAAAGAATAAAGCAAAGTGTAAAAAATAATAACTGTGCATAAAGACAGACCAACCGGGGTACCCCTGTGGGGATAACGTGCCAACGTGTGTCGTAGTGACCCTACACTACTTCATCAGGGCAAGAATGAGGGGAGCCCCACACCCAATCCCTTAAATACAAACTGACCACCCCACCCAAAAGTGGAAAGCACCAATGTGCATCCACAATACTCAGAGCCTTACCTCCATCCCCCGCCTCCGCGTCATCCCGAATGGCCAGCACGTATCTGACTCAGCTGTGCAGTAATAGGCAGGCAGAGTATACCAAAAGCGGGCCGAGGCTCGCGCAGGCGCACTCCGGCCGGAAGTGCGCGGCGCCAGTCCCGCCCACCATTGCCAGGCAACACAGAGCCCAGTCAACATTCAAAATACCGGCCAAAACAGGAAGATACTGGGGCACCCACCCTCCCTGCGTGCTGGCAACCAAAACCGCACAGTAGTTGGCTGATTTATGTGAAGAAATGCCACACAACGGGAGGCCGAAGCGCACGTCCATCACTGTCCCCATACTAGTGACGTCACCGGCGCCCGGGCCATCCGCCGCAATTAGCATTCCAATATCACACAGCCTAAATGCTGGCAAGCTAGTAGCGAGGAAAACGTGGTAGGAGGGGGGTGCAGGGTGAGGGGGGAGGTAAGGATCAACATGTCTAAGGACACTGCGCTAAGCAATGCCTAGGCAATACAGTGTGTAAGAGCGCAAGTGACATAATGTACTGAGTATCATATGGCCAGTAATAACCAGTAAATTGGTCAGTGAAAGAAGGGAGGGGATTGGGGCCACCCCTCATTGTTATCCACAGACAATATTTGAAAAATCACAAACAACATATAAACAGATAAGCACACTATTTGAGTCTTTCTTATGAAACAATATACAAACATAACAAATAAAAAAGCATAAGTCAATGTATTCTATCAGGTCCAACATCACATATAGATTTATACAAGGAGAGGGGGGGAAAAAGGGGGGGGGGAGGAAAAAAAAAGGGGGGGGAGGGGGGAGGGAAGGGGGGGAGGGGGGAAAAAGGGAGGGGGGGGAAGAAGAGGGGGAGGGGGGGGGGGGAGGGGAGGGGAGGGGAGGGGGGGAAAGGGGATGGGGAAAGGGGGGGGAGGCACCAGAGCCTTCCATCTAAATACAATACATGAACAGTATTAAAGGAACTTTATTTCAAATGTTAGGGGCTGAGATTCTTGCCCCTCAGCCCACAAAAGTGTTCAATGCACACTGGTACAAAAGGCACACCAGAGTAAAGAGCCTTAATATGACTTTCTCCATAAATGGGGTCCGCCAATGCTTCCTCAAGGGCCCAAATGCAAGGACCGGCAGAGAATCAATCAGTCCTATTCAAAGTAATCCAGTTGAGATTGATCATCCAGCAGTTGGAAGCTCCCTCCACCCACGAGGTCCAGATAAAGGTAAACAGGGTGACAGGGCCACGCCCATAGGCGCCAGGGGAACGCTACAATCCTGGAACAGCACAGATGAGCCAAGGCAGCAACAAAGAAGCTCCAACTATCAGGTGAGGGAAGGATCCAAATTCACATGCTCCACTCCGGGTCATCTTGGGGCAACATTCTTAGATGGCACCGGCCGGAGTGCGCCTGCGCGAGCCCCGGCCCGCTTTTGGTATACTCTGCCTGCCTATTACTGCACAGCTGAGTCAGATACGTGCTGGCCATTCGGGATGACGCGGAGGCGGGGGATGGAGGTAAGGCTCTGAGTATTGTGGATGCACATTGGTGCTTTCCACTTTTGGGTGGGGTGGTCAGTTTGTATTTAAGGGATTGGGTGTGGGGCTCCCCTCATTCTTGCCCTGATGAAGTAGTGTAGGGTCACTACGACATGCGTTGGCACGTTATCCCCACAGGGGTACCCCGGTTGGTCTGTCTTTATGCACAGTTATTATTTTTTACACTTTGCTTTATTCTTTGATACTTGTTGACTCTTCCTGCACACCCTGGCGAGTCCTCCTGTTGTATGTAGATTGATTTGTTTAAAAGTAAGTGTTTGCACTTAGTACTATTGCACAATGTTTTTGCTGATTTGCACATATTTGATACAGGTCATGTTTATGATTTAGGTATGACTTTAGGATGGCTTTATGTAAGTGGCAGACCCCTGGTGCCTCCTGGTGTTTTTAGATTGTAATGTTATGTCTCTTGTGTACATGTATTGTCTAATGTGTTATGTCTTGTGTAACTTTTGATGAGAATAAACCTTTTATATTTTTTCATATTCATGAGTAGTGCCACTCAATAGTTACCCGGTATCCTTATTTGGGGGAGGGTGGGTCCCCCCTTTTTCTTGTTTGTTTGACTTTCACAGTGTGATCCCGGGTTGAGTAGGCACACGCGTATTTTGGTTATAATTTAGTGCATACTAGGCTAGTGCTGCCCAGTTAGCTTGTCTACTGTCTGTAATTAATTATTAATATTTAAAGATTGTTCCATTGAAATGCATTGGAGAGTGCCAGGTAGCGAGAGGTCATACCTGTCGCTGTTCAAGGTCGGACGCTGGCGCTGTGGGCTGAGGCTGGAAAAATGATGAATGAGTGGCTATATGGCGCTATCTCAGTCGCTAAGCAGGATCGGCTTGATAAATGTGTGATTGTGGTGGGGAGCCGGCATTCTCGTGGCGGGGCCCGTCATTACCGGCCACTCACCAGTCGCTACCTGACGCTATTCCTTCATAAATAAGGGCCTAAATGTCAATGTCAAAGTTGTCACGCTCTGGGGAATAAAACCCCTCGCCTTGGAAATCGTTGGCAGGTCCTAAAAAGTGGTCAAGAAAAAAAAAACTAAACATATTTTTAAATGGTAAGGTACTGCCTTAACTCAGGTTAACAAAAAAAAAATCAAAAACACTGATCCATAAAACTTAGAAGAGCAACCAAAGAGCATGCAGCCATAAACTTTGAGAGGGACCTGCATCCTCCATAGAAGCCAAAGAAATAAATTTTATGGCAAATACTAAAATGTATTTTTCTTCTGCTTCATGTGGAGAATGGTGGCTAATTAGAATTCTCAATTCTAATGATAGAAAGCCCTAAAGAATTTAGAAACAAGGCTGCGTATAAAGCAAACATGACATCTATGCAACCCATAACCTAATAAAACAAAGGATCTTTTGAAAATAGTTTAAACTACAATGGCCTGTACAATCTTTCAGCCTGAAGCAGCATCAGCAGATATTTTGTAAATGTGTGTATAGACAACTTGTAAGCTGCCTTGCACACTTATTTTGGTAACAGCCGCACAGCTTACCATCCCAACAGGTCCTTAATTAATGTAGGTGTGGGTACCTTGGCCCCCGGTGGCACTACAAAAACCAGTAGAAGATATATGTGATGTAGTGTTATGTTGTGTTTGCCTGCTTTTGCCCTGAGAAAGTAGTTGTTTGTGACCCCAAAACATTGGCTGAATATGAATGTTGAGTATTCCATGTATGAATCTAATACACAATGACTTGAATTAAACCCTGGAGTGCAAATTCTACTGTGGCTTGATGACTGATTAGCTGCCCCTTGTAAGACAGTTTCTACTAAGTAGTTTTCTGCTAACAATTTTTGGAAAGGTATGCTCAGATCTAAATTGTGACCATTTAACTTACATAAAGACAATTCTTTATCCAGACCTGATTGAAGAAAATTAAGAATCCTCCCAATGAAAAGAAAACTTGGGATGTGGGTTCAGATCTTCACACCATTTAAAATAGCATTTCTAATATTTATTATATACTCTAGAACAGTGTTCCCAAGAGCCACCAAAAGGTCGTGTTCGGTGGATCTCCAAATAGCTGGCTCTTTAGTAATGCTGCTACACTAATTATTTTAGCTGTGCATTTGTGTGGAGATCTGCAAAACCTTACCTACTGTTGGCTCTCAGGAAGAGGGTTGGGGAACACTGCTCTAGAAGAAGACACCTTTCATGCTCCGAGAAGCATGTTTACAGCAGCAGGAGAAAACCTTTCTTTTATAAACCACAACAGACAGCCACTTATAGACTGGAAGTTGTGGTGAAGTACTGGGCTCTGCTGACCAAGTCTGCCTTGGCCAGTTTGGAGCAACTGGGAAAATTGAAAAATATATATAATATATATAAGTCTCAACAGAAAATGCTTCAGCAATGAAATTGGAAGATAGGCAAATAGAAAGATAGAAGGGAAATAGATCTACCTCTGGGGTGCCCAATTTCAACTAAAGAGAGTTGAACAAACTGTGATTCAGCTCTTGTTCACTTTGACAGATCTGTTGTCTGCTCAGGAAATTTGCGATATGAACATCCAACAATATTGGTATATGCATTTCTGTCCATTCAATGATGGGGGCTGTTACTTTCATTTGCTGCATCACTTACTGTGCCTGCTTTATACCTGGGGTATGCTACTGCATTAGCATTGACTGACTGTACTTCTACTGGACTTCACTGTAAGGCCTTGGACGACTTGGGAAATGTTGAATGTATTGATTTCAATTCCAGAACATTGATGGCCATGTTTGATAGAAAGCGCATGGGATAAGTGCAAATTGCCTCTTCTTGGGCCAGTTTGCACCTTCCACAAGGAAAATCTGCTGTTTTAAAGTGCAAGTGGTCCTGCCCCATGCGCAGTTGGCTGGCGTGTTTCACTGCTCCTGATGGTTCCCCATGTTTCTCCCCTCCTCCTCTCCTTTACAGTTTCTACATAGAGATTTGATCTCTACAGCTTCTGTTGTCTGTGAAGCTCTATTCACCATTTCGGAGTGTATTCTCTAGAGAACCTGTGTTCTCCATTTTTTGTTTTTTTGGGGGGGGATCGTCTGATTTCAGTTAACCCTTAACATTTTTCTACCCAATGTTTTGTCCCATATGTTATCTCTCCCTCCCCTGTTTCGTTTGCATATTAATACTTATTCATTTAACTATCATTTTTTTTTTCATTTTTGCTAAACTTTGGGGCCCAATATCCGCGTTTTTGTAGTTTTGACCTTATTTTTGTGGACAACCTTTTTTCATATTTTTTCAAACAAAAAACAAAAAAAAAAATGGGTTTAAACTCTAATGAACTTGCAGCTGACACTTTCATTGTTCAAAAACAGGCCGAACACTGCTGGCATGTGTTTTTGGCGAACACTAGTGCCCAAATTGGAGCAAAAACAAATGTGCATCCCATTTTATGACCATGAATCAGGCAGAAGCCCGGGCACAGCTTGGTGTCTCTATTGGATTTACTCTGTGACTGTGACTGATACTTCTGCTATACTGATAAGTGTGAATCAAAAGTTACCGGCAAAGTCACATTTTTATTCATGAATAATGCAGAAGGCATAGACGCTTACACCAGGAAGTCATTCTAAATATTTGTTGAAACCAGTGTGACTTCCGGTGTTCACTCCGGTGTGGTTTGCAACCAGCATGCCAGTGATAACACACAAAAAAGTGCAAAAATAAATGTCCTATATTTTCCCCCAAAAAACACCTGTACACGCCCCCATGTAATTCAAAAGTGATTAATCTTAATGCCATTCCACAACATCTGCATGCGGTTAAGCCCTCTCAAACTGCTTATACCACTGATCATAAGAGGGGAAGAAATTTCGTTTTGCAATTTAAAACTTTCTTTTTTTGACTAGAGGTCCTCTTTAAGTAGTGGCATAATGTATCTATGGACTTATCCTAAACACAGCTGGTGTAACAGAGTAGCAAGCCACCTTAGGGAGAGACCCAAGTTAGGCTTAAAGGGATAGTCCAGGCTATATGGAAAAACAAATCATTGTTTGAGATTTAGCCCCTTTCCTGTAGCCCAGCCCTTGGGTTTTATTTATTTAAAGCCCCCATTTTTTCGACACTGAGAGGTGGATCTGTCATCACCCTCTTGCATCAGACTGTGTGGTACATATCATTGTGGTGTCTTCAGATGATAGCTGCTCCTTGCTTTGCTTTTCTGTGTTTTCCCTACTTCTTTTTATAGGTCCACCTTTTAGTACTAAAATAGTGGTCATGTATAAATAACATCTTGGCACTACTCAACAGAAGAAGAACTCGATTTCAGGAAAAACATATTTATTTAGTAGCTCACCAAAATTAATTTACTGAATGGCAGGAAAACAAACAATCATTTGTTTTTACACTTAGCCTGGACAATCCATTTAACCCTTTACCTTCCAGCTTACCTAGAGATGTTGACACCCTCTTTTCTCAGGTCATTTTCACGATTTTGCGCTATATATGTTTAACTGTGATTTTTTAAAAAATGTCCAGGGATTTCCCAGGTAAATGATATATTGTTTTTTTTTCAGCAGAGTTTGGCCCTTAGCATGGAAGGTCTTGTTTGTCATTTTTTCAGTGCTTTCATATTTGTGAAATATGTGGAAGTTTTTTTAATGCTATCTTTTAAATTTTGTAGCTTTTTTAGAAAAAATGTAACTGTTTTAAGAAAATCAGATTATGATTGCCCCATGCCTCCTGGTTACAACAGTACCAAATATGACACCACAAACTAAAACAGTGTTTGAGGAGATTTTCAAATAAAATACAACTACTATGCGTACCTTGCAGTTTTTCAAAAAAAACAACCCTTTACATTTGAAATACCCCCAACAAACTACATATTCTCCCAAAGTATACACCTCAAGCTTTTTAGGCGTACCAGGTTTGTTCTCGTGGGCACAGTTTTCTGGAGACAAACCTTGGGAAAATTCACTGGTTGCACAGAGTTGCAGAATTGCACTGGTTGCAAGAAGAAAAACCAAGGTTTCCTAAAATATCAATAGGCAAAAAAAAAAAAAAAAAAACAAGCTAAACCTGAAAGCACAAGGCCCCCTTGACTTGCCAACCCCTTAAGCCTTGTGAACTGGTATAGGGGATCCCTTACCAGTTTACAAAGGGTAAATGTAAAAAAAACACACACAGCCAAAATTACATTTCTTAAAAAAGGCTTTTTTTTGTGTCCCGTGCCGATCACCACCACGCTGTTACTGACAGCCACAATGTGATCAGTGGAAGCCGGGTGCGAGGGCAGGTGATCGAAGTCCTCTGCTCCCACACCCATCCTCCACTAATCACCTGCCGGCTCCTGATCGATGCCCGCAACCAGACGTGGCCTTTTATATCGGGAAGAGCGGAATAACGTAGGTAGCAGAAGCAAGCGCGTAGAATCTACTGGCTTGGCATTTAGTGGGTTAATATAGTGGATTAAAACCGACCAAAAATACCCACATACAAGGATACTAGGTAAAGAGTGATATACCCGTCATTTCTATTGAGTATGGCAACCATGTAAATCAACTCTTCATCTCTACACTATCCAAAGTGCTTAAAAGTAAGGGCTGTGCAAGCAATGCCCGGCTATAGCCTCTAATATTTACACAGCCACCACTTCCTATTTGTGGACACACGTTTCAGACTTGAGAGCCACATCAACACAAGGCTGGAAATAATGACTATTTGGTGGTTAGATTTCCGAACACCATAAGACACAGAGAACAGGGGAGCACACCAACTTAGAGAGAGGTTCTAGTCAAAGGTTGAAAGTTAGTAGTTCAATAGTCTGTGATATGACTCGACAAGAGCGCTCCCTTTTACATCAGCCGTAATCCTCATCTGAACATGTTCATCATAAACATCTTTTGCCTAAATGAGGCTATAAAAAGCATGTCATTCATAGACGGCCCTATTAAGCGGCATTTCATGTACATTATCCTTTGTATTTGTACAAACATGTCTCTCTTTAGCAGAAAATACATTAGTAAGGACTCGGCTCGGCTAAATTGCCATGCTGGCTGGTATTCTTCCCAGAGAAGCCACACACATGACAGCACGACTTTCTATCCATCAAACAACACAAAGGCTTTGGTAATCCATTCTAGGCAGAAAATACACGAGATGCGGTGCTCGTCTATTGTGAGCTCCTGAAATTCTACCCCTTGCACCTAATTATACTTTGTTTTGTACAAAGACATGGGCATGACCTGAAGATGGCTGAAGAGGGAACATGAGATGCTTGTAAAATAGAACATAGTTAGGATAAACATGGTGAGATATTTATTTTAACAAAGATGAGGGGATGACTTCTGAGTAACCCTGTATTTTGTAATAAATGAACTTCAACATGTTTCTTAAGGTACCTCAAATTAACTTTTTACAACTGTATCTTTATATGAAATTGATGGAGATTGGTAGATACACAGAACAGGACTGAAATATAAATGACCTGTAATAATACAGATGGCGTACTACAAAGACATTTATATTGCTACATTTCCTAATGAAAGAGAGAAACATTTGTATCTATAAGGCAAAGTGGGCCTGAGCATATTGTACATATCTGAAGTATTTCAAGGAGACTGTGTACAAAATGAGGCTGCCATTATTTCTCAAACCCACAACATTCCAAATGTGATTGCAAGCTGTGCCATAACTATCTAGGCAATGGCCACGGTATAAATGCATCTCTTATATTTACTACATGCAGTCAGGGACGTTTTTAATACTAATGAAATACCATATGTCTGGCTAACTCTTATATAAAAAAACATTTTCTTCTATTAAAAAGCTCCCCATCCCCCCGTACCAGAAATTAGTTTTGAGATGGAGCTGATACAGTACAGCATGGATTCTAATTCGTATTTAATAAGTTGGATAATTTAATGGACCAAATTTGAGAGTCTCCAAAGGTGTACTCAAACATTAAAACATTATGAATGAGTCTCGTCAAATTAGTTTGAATACCGCATAGGTTAAATATGTATACAATAAAATATCTGTACCTCATAGAAGAAAATTATTTTTCCACTTTATTTAGTTAAAGAGGACCAAAGCCCACGCCCCTTCTTATAGATTTCAGGGCCGCTGGATATCCCCCGGGGCATCCAGAATCGGGATGCCCATTGTGTGAAAACCTCCAGGTCGCCCGGAAACTCTCCTTCTTTGAGTTTGTTCATGCAACCTGGGGGATTTCACACAGCAGGGCACCCCCGATCGGGGTGCCCCAGGGACAAGGACCAAAACCTAGGATAGACTTTAAGTATGTCCATTCTGTAGTGTGGGGCTGTAAATGTGGGGTTCTGGAGGCAGTTTCACTGTGTGTATCTGTATTGAACTTGGTCTTACCCCTCTTGACTTTGTCAGCTTGGCCAAGGAGTCGCTTGGGATGGTTCCTGATGATCTTTAAGTAATTTAGAGTTACATTATTTAATTCAGAAATTACTTTTGGTTTGCTGAATCATATGAATGGCTTAAGCAGAACACATAGCACTATTTGGGCTATCCGCTTACCTTGCTCCCAAATTCTCTTGATGTACAAGCATGGCATTCCTAGCTCTGTCTGGTGCACCACTGGAGAACCAGCTCCAGGCAGTACTGTCAGCCGTTCTATGAGTTCTGTAGCTGCAGTCCAGGGGGGAAAGCAGAAGTAAGGTAAGTAGATAGCCTGAGAACATGCTGTTATGTTCAATTGGATGGGGCCTCCGAAACCGGCATGACCGCTGGTCAACCATTCATATGTATAAAGTGATCTATAAAGTTAAAAGGGCTTTTTTGCCAGAGCTGACCATGGAAACTAGTCACATTGAAAACACAGCATAAAACAGCTGAATAACGGAAAAAGGGAAGATCTACCTTTATCAGAGCTAGGCAGATGAACAGGGACAAACCGCTGGACATGCAACTAGACAACACTATGTATAATAGATTGAACCACGACAAATATGAAATACATGTGGGACATGACAAAGGGCCTGATTTATCACTATCTGCCCGAATTTGCCACATCGGTGCAAATTCTGAATTTTCATTTTACACTGGCGCATGTTGCAACACTACAAGAGACACATTTACTAAAACATTAGCGGTGCAGTAACATGCGGAACAATATAAATTATATTTTGCACTACTCTAATTTTCACTAATGTGGTGAATTCTGGCAGATAGTGCTTAATAAATCAGGCCCAAAGTCTCCCAAAACTCTTAAAATTTTAAAGGTTCACAAACTCATTTGTACAAGCCTCCAAGTTTAAATTTTAAAATCCAGTTTGAAAATATGTAATGAGATGTGCCGCTTTACTCCTCGGGTTCCCACTATTGTATATCAAATTTCCACCTCTGAATATAAAAGGAAATAGGTTAGAAGCAACTTAAGGGCAGTAGACACCTGTATACCTGATATTTTATATTTATAATATGCTTTAGGGTAAAATAAAGTTTAGATAAATGACAAAAAGCTTCAATTTAGCAGAAGGTTGATGTTTTTTGAAAAGGCTAAACGTTTTAAGTCAAATAATTAAAGTTCTCCCTAGGTCTGTCTATATAATACAATATGTACAATATATTTATATGTGTACAGTGATTTATAATATACACTATACATATAGTATATTTATAAGTGCAAATGTTATCACTGCCTGGCTTGGGTCATCCTGGGTGTTAACAAATCATTGTCCCATATTTAGTTTCCTTAGCTAATAATAACCTGACACCTGGGAGGTAAATTGTGCAGCGGGTTTTAAGGAGATAAGGTTTCAAAAATGTCACATTTAGATATTTCAGGAAAATCTGTCTTTATAGCAGACCAAAACCCACTGAACTGGGATATTTTCACTCTTCAAAACCCCCTAGAACACTTTTTTTTGCTGTTCCTCTCTGTAAGATTGCAGACAATCAGTCATTGCATAGGTGTGGCAATGACATCATTGCCACACACAACAGTGGGAAATAATGGAGGAGGCGGAGCTTTACAGCTAAAACAGGCGCCATTATCTGGGATTAGAGTGAAGCAGGAGCAATGAAAATTGGCAAAAGGTTCTCTTCATACGGGGAGCAATTCAGGTGATGTTAGCTAAAAAAAAAAATGTGGGTTTTGTTATGCTTTACTAAAGTTCATCAAAATCAGATGGTCATTTTTCGTATTACAGGGTGAACTTTGAATAAATGACACAAGAATCATTGCAAGGCTTGAAAACGTAATTACCCATAAGCCTATTCTTCTATTATTTAACAGAGGGGAGCAATTTTACATTGGGATAGGTCTATTGTTGAAGTTATACTACACTGTAAATATATACTGACCATATGCATGCTGTGAAAGGTGAACAAGATAATATTAGTTCAATATTTAAAAAGAATGGACTAGTATTTAGCAAAGAATGCCCAAATGGCCCATAATTACTTACTTGCTATTCCACATATTTGGAAAACCCAGGTAGCCCTTTAACATAACAGTACATAAAGACCCAATGTCCGAAGTGAAACTTGGCCAACACCTTGCTCATATACATCCCTCCTCAGGGCAATTCAGATTGCTGTACATAAACATTAATTAACCTTTTTGTAACTCCTGCTATTGTAAAGAAAAACATATTGCTTGTAAAAGCCCTCTTGTTTTCGATTACAATGCAAATACTCTTCTGCACTCCACTGGCCATTGGGGAAGCGGTTAACCAAGCGGGGTGTTTTGGCAAGTCACTCACTTGCTGGCAGGTCACTTGCCGGGTCCCCCTGCCCTTTAAACTGGTATATGGGTCTCACAGACCCCTTATCTGTTCACAAAGGGTTAAGTGGAAAAAACACACACACACACACACACACACAAAACTAGTACGTAACCCCTTCTATTGCAGGGTGCTTTTCCACAAAGGAGTAGTAAGGCTGTCTGGCACCCGGGACAAAAATTTAAAATGGATCTAAAATTGATCTTTGGCTCCCCTTTGGCACCCCCATGACCTGCTGCACCAGGGGCAAGTGCCCCCTAGCTATTCCTCTGCTCTTTCACACCGTCGATATCAGACAGAAGTCAGCATCAGAAGCTGGGAGCAGGGTGAAGGATTGGTGTCCTCTGTCCTGCTTCCGGCTTCGCCCGCTTACTCTGAGCTTTTGCTCCTAACTCCTGCTGCAGGGGACCTGACGTTGTTATTGTTCTCTCTCCAGCTAATGACCACGGCTCCACAGCTCCAGAGGCCCGCCGGGGGGTGAGGAGACCCCCTGGTGCTGGAACCTGGACAGAGGTGACCTTTTTTGGGGGCTCTCAATGGGGAAAATGCCAGGCACGTAAAACTTAAGTTGCTGACAATTATTGGTAGATATACAGCCCCATACATTTTATGTGGCTGGCAGGTAAAGGTTAAGCATTAGCAGAGTAAGTTTAGAACTTATTGTCCTTCTGATTGCTGTGCCTGGTAAATGACTGCAGCTTCTGACATAGGAAGCCTACTTTCCTGTGTCTGCTGCCCATTGCATCACCTCTGCCAGGGAGCACCATTTGCAAAGTTCATTGGCAGTGGATAATTCAAAAATGACTGACTGTATTGCCTGGCTGCTGTGATGTTTCAGCCCAGTTCCTTCCACTGTTTGCCTGTGGGACCTGAGTACTAAGACCTGTTAGTGACCTCTGCCACACTTGGCCACATCAAGTGCCAAGCCCTATTGCTCACAGTGACCTCTCCATATCTGTGTCTTGCTTGTCGACCATGGGCCATGCACAGCCTTTCCAAGTCGTTTCTCTAGAATATTTGCTGCACTACTTTCAGTAACATGAGTCTCATCACAGTGGACTGACGTGGTACATTACCAGTTTCATTGACTGTATTGCTTAGATACTAATGTGTAGCATTACACTTATACTCCAGATCCTTAAAGAAAAGAGCAAAATTGTGTAAAGAGCCGTTTGCAAAGGTGGTGGATAGACTTAAAATGGGCCTACAGGGTCCATTAGCCAAGCATAAAGGGCTCAATATCTGGTGGAGACACAGGGTGATCACACAAACCAGGTAAGTAGGGATAATGAGATTTAGAAAAAGCAGAGCCCAATCATATGTTGACCTGTTGGTTTTGTTGGTTCCTCCCCCTTTGAAGGTCAGTTGAAATAACAATGTCATTTTTTTAAAATCTTAATAAAAATGTTGTACTAAAGAAATGTTTTTGCTTGTCTTATGAAATTAATTGTGTTTTATTTATTAAGCAAAGTGATGATAAATACCGTAATTATCTCTACTTCATTAAAATAGATGTCTGTCTTAATGAGACTATACACTTATGATTTTTGTTTTGCATAGCGGCATATAATTCAGTGCCAAGAAGCCTTTGTCTAAAATAATTGATCCAGTTTTTTCAATTCATGATTAAAATCGCTATGATTAACACGTTTCTATTACTGTTCAACCAAGAAATAAATGTATACGATTTCTTATCTTGATTTATGAGCTGATTTATACAATGAACCTATTCATGGATCACTTCTTCAAGCTTATACTTGCTGCTGGTGATTCACTACAGTGAAGGGCTAAGAGCCCAATGTCCTAGACTTGGAGGAAGACAACATAATGCAGGAATGCGGTTCCCAAGCCTCAACATGAATTTAGATCAAGTATAGAGAAATGTCAATTCAGGCAGACGGTGAAGAAAGAAAAGCACATAAATACATTTCTTATTGGGTATTAAACTGTGTACAGAAACCACGTTAAATACTTTTTTCAGTATACCATGGTTACAAATGACTGCCTTTACCCAATACCTTTGCTTTCACAGGGGGTATAAATAGTCTACACACCACTGTTAAATTACCAGGTGTCTTGCCATGTAAAAGAATCAGACAAAACCAGAATATTACAAAAATTAGCTAAACTGTTTCCAGAAAGCATTCAACAAAACATGGTGGATGGGTGCAGCTAGCAATCCTGTTTTCTCTTTATTAAAAATCCTGCCAGCTGCCTACAAATGATGATATTATTCATGTATATCTACATAAAAAGTATCGAGCTGGCCCATCAATGCACCAGAGGATCCTCTGGTGGGCCCCAAGCACTGACCAAGGGCCACTATGAGGGCAGTATAGGAGTGACTAACATCGTTTTTCTGGCTTGCCTGGAGTGTCATCTGAATTTAGTTACATTTGTTTTTTGGTCAATAAATATCAGATGTTATATTGTTACAATCGAATTTTGTTTCAGCTGTAGGGTGGGCCTCAAGGTTAATCTTCCATGATGGGCCTCAAGAATGATTTCCTCGGGTGGGCCCAAATTGCTCCAGTCCTACCCTGTGTGTCACTAATGCAAATAAAGTGAAGTATATTGTAGGCTAATAAACGCGCCAAGAATTGTGTACTTTGTGCCAAGTACATTTGGTCCCTCGATACTCTGCCCTTATTCATCAAGCGATAGCGCCAGGTAGTGTCTGATGAGCGCCAGGTCCCGCCAGCTAACGGCGGCTACCGACTCAAGTACGCCTGGCATCGGCCACAATGACGCATTTATCAAGCTAAATGAGGCTAGCGCCGGCGAGAGCGACAGCTGCCGCGGGATTCATCATGTAGCCGACTGCAACGAACAGCGCCGCTGCTAATCCCATCACAGCGCCAGGTATGACCTGTCGCTCCCTGGCGATGTCCAATGCATTTCAATGGAGCAATCTTTAACTAATCATAATTAATTGCTATTAATGGTTTTTTTATTTTTTTAAAGGCCAAAAATTCTGTGACCACTTCTGCAATGTTAGGATTTTTTTTTAAGGTAAAAAAAAAAAAAATGATTTTGTGCAGAATTGATATTACAGGTCTGATATTAATGTATTCATATTACAAAATGTTTATAAAAACTTGTATAATTTTACAATCAAAAAATATGGTTGTTTGGGAGCGTGATTTGTTAATGAATCTGCAGCAAGCCGTTCGCTCTGGCCATTCGTTGTCAGGCGCACCCATACAACGCTGAACCTGTGAAACAGCGACCCCTAAGCCCGTAATATTACCGCACACCGACTGAGACGCTGTCAACAAGCAAACCCCGGCCAAGCACAGCTGGCGCTGTGAAAATCACGCTACTGGCGCTCATCTGTCGCTACCTGGCGCTATTAATGAATTGGCCTCCCCGTCATGATATAGAGGCTGCAACACAGAAGGTATACAGGTATACAGAAGGAGATATATATTTGGTAACACCTGCTCCTTAATCATCCGCATTTGGTCTAATAAAACTCAATCTTTCAATAAAACTCTTTGACATCTAGCTGTCAAAATACTATTGTGTGATGCTCCAGATGCTATTTTGTCCAACCAAAACAAATTCCTGAATTTAATATTGCTGACAGCGAAACAATTGGGGGTGAAGCAAGTTACCCCCTTCGCTGCAATAGCTGGGTTTATGCTAGGAAGTAAATGTATATTTAATACTACTTATGTTAACCTGAGAAAATTCCTTAGATTCCATAAGCCTCCTCAAATGTAACAAAGTACCATGGTACCCATACTTGGCTGGCTGTCTCTAACCTACAATCTACTTACTTGCATTAGAGATGCAACAGTTTTATGTAAATATACATATTTTATACTGTAGGCAACTGGCAAGCTTTTTTAAAAAGAAAAAAAACATTTAGAGGAATTAAAGAGGAACATCAGACCTTTTCTGATGTTTCTTTCTAAACACCCCCCCCCCCCCCTCGCTCACTGCCTTTTGGATGTCAGCGTTATCTAAGACACAGAAATCCGGCAGTATTCCTGGCCCCTTTCCACCTCCTCCCCCCTTAGCTGTCGCTGACTGAAGGCGGCAGCCTTAGCCATACTCACCCTTCGCGTCCCTCTTCACATGTCCCGTGCCGCAGGATTTGCAGCCTATGCAGTGACACTGTACATGCGTGAGATCTGAGGGGCGGTTGCAAAGCATGATGGAACGGCAAAACGGCGCTGCCCTACAGAGATGCTATGGGGAAGTGGGATGACAGAGTGCGATGCAACCAGACAGGTAAGTTTAAAATTGTCTAATGTTAAATCAGGAGGGGCAGGGGGGCCGAGCAAGCCAGGTTTGGGGAGTTTTTTATTAACTCCCTAATACCTGCAGTGTTCCTCTTTAAAAGTGAGTCACAAGCACATATTCTACCCATTACACCATTTTATACTCCTATACCAGCCTGTCTGTATGTGTACCCCTCCCCATTTTCCCTTCTCGTTAATTTATTTGTTATTTTAATGGTAATTCTCTCATTTTTCACAGCAACACGTATGACCAAACTGTTTAAGACATATTGCCTCTCAAAGCTATCCTAACACCCAGCACTTTGTCCATGCAGGCGGCTATGTCACAACTCTAAATTTAGAATGACTAAATCTGTGCATCTTTGTGGAAATATGTGAACCATGGGCTATTGGCGGGTCTTTAGGACAGGTTTGCTCATGTTGTCTATTGGTAGTAGTGGATTGCAGAATTAGACCTTTTTTTTTGTCTGAATCCCTTCCCAGGGCAATCTAGATTGCTGCATATAAAAAATGCATTTACCTTTTTCTACCTACTGCTGTATTTGCATTTGCAGGCCACCTGCAAACAGGAAGTCCTACTGGGCTTCCTGTTTCTGTGCATTGTCAGTTGAGATGCTGGGGGAGGAAGCTCCAAAATACCTTTCTTTTCCAACTGTGTCAGGCTGTTGGCCTGGTTTAATGGTCTTTGAACTTTTAGTTGTAGGCAGATAACTGTTAGCTCTATCTGAAGACTTTAATAGCGTATACTGTTTTATGCCCACTTTATGTATTAATTTTAACTGGCCAGACTGTGCTTTAAAAAGCATCAGCATCAACATTTTTATTTCAGCACAGCTTAATTGAAAAGCGTAGTTATCCAAACTGAACCCATAATAGCAGTTCAGCAGCTCCCTAGCCCCGTACAAGTGAATGCCTACCAACATATTGCTGCTACTTACAGATTTTATTAAATAAAAAAATAGAGTTCTTGACATTTATGGTGGCTGCTGGGAAAAGATCAATACCATTTTGCTCTCAGTCTACATTTGAAGAGACAGAGGAGGTGAATGAAGATGTTACAAAAACAGATGGTTGATATCAGCAAAATATATTTCAAGCTCACAGAAGGCAATTATGTTATGATTTAATATTTGCTGAGCTGATGCTATGTTAATTTACCAACGTGTCATAATAAAAAGTACAAATGAGTTTGTCTTACTGTCAGGGTCCTTAAACATTTCAATGCTTTCATTTTCAAGTCATTTAAATTGCACGTCCTGCTGACTGTGTGATTAAGGGTAAGATGTACACTGCTTTCAGTGGGGTATATATAAATTCCAGTATAAAGCATATAAAATGACTTTTTAAAGACAGTGTCACTGAAACTGGAAGAATTTTTTAGTTCAACTTTTTCCATTCAATCACTTGTAATAGGATTCAATAACAGGTTCCAATGATTCAAGTCAATAGCAATATCCCACATGTTACAATACAGATTATTTTAGCAGTAACAATAATGTATAATGGTGTCTTAATGGGAAGCTGAAAGAGTAAATCCACTTTTAATTGAATATGTATGCATATGTATGTATGTATATATGTATGTATTGAGTGCATATTTTTGAAAAAAACATGATGTGTTACTGAGCCGATCTAGAATCTTATATTTTTTTCTAATGTTAGCAAATGTGTATTTTATGGAAACACTTTTCACTACCTGCAACCTGGTGTATGTTGCCAATAGCAACAGGTTGCATATAGTCGCACAGAACACTGCTGCTGGGCATGTGTAGTGTAGAGCGACCATAGCAGCAGTGTTCTGTATGTACAGGCCTTACTTCTCTCTTCTTGGTGTGCAGACTTGGGGTGCATTGCCAAAAGCAACAGACTGCAACAAACATTTTCTAACATAGGAAAAGATAAAAAAAATACTAGATCAGCACCTTGAGCACATCCTATGGCACAAAAAATCCTGAGCACATCCTATGGCACAAAGCACCTTGAGCACATCCTATGGCACAAAAAATCATAGTAGCCTTTCTCCCTGGCCCTATTCCCAGAGCTGGGGCATAATTGGGGTAAAAAAAACACTTACATATTCCCTGCAATCAAGCTGTGTTCCTCTGGTGCCTCTGGTCCTGGGCAAGGCCGTCTTGGCGAAGCTGCATAGAGCATAGAGCAGCATTACTCACGAGTGGGGGATGCTGCTCTGTGAATCATTCATGCACCCACAGCCCAAAGTGCCAGGCCCCTCATCCCCGCTGAATCATGGAGAGGGGGCACTACCTGCTGCTATGAAAGTGGCATAGCATGGACCATACCAGTAGGGGCAGCAGAAGCACTATAGGATGTGTGGGGAGCTGAATTATTCTGCTTTTTTGCTGAGGCTCTCAAAAGTGAACCATTCTGATTGCAAAATAAATGGTTCTAGGCTGCCCAGTAAAGCCTATGCTTTCCTAACCAAATACTAGCATAGTTACTTCCTGTTCTCCTGTTCTAGCTGCAGAGGGTCAAACAACCTAAGCGGTATATTTTTTTATGACGACCCCTTCAAGAGCCTCCTACTTGTATTTTATGACCTAAATGACTACTCTACTCTGAGGCCTGAATCATTTGGTGCTAGGAATCTCTCTCCAAACTTCTGCTCTTTACTGTAAGGAATAACTATTGTTTTTCTAGGAAGGTCCATATAAGAGACTTTTGTCTGAATTTATGAGTCCCAAAGCCATGTCTGCTATGCCATTCCATTCCAAAAAGTTTTGTCATGCTACTTTTTGATCAGCAAACCCCGAGGGCAGAAGCTTTCATTTCTTCTGCTATAAAATATGTCTGATTTCTTGGTATTTTTTCTACAAATACAGTATATCAATTATCTTATTAGATTATTATTATCAGAGCATGCAATGGTACGACAATGATAAGCTATATCCCAGCACAAGGTAAGCAATGGCTAGCTGGTTTTACTCTTCAGAGCCTCCCAAATCTTTAAGACTCTGGGCCTGGAATATTATTCAGATTTGGAGGCCTGCTGAATCCCAAACATTTGGGAAGTTTGCTCTGGAGCCATTTTTTTGAGCAGCAGTAGTAACTGGTCAGGAATAAGCAATTGTTCTGCCAAAATAAACATGCATGGTTCACTGTTGCATTGCCTGATGCTGGCTGTTAAACTGCTTTGCTGGTCTGATTTAGGTAATGAGTAGGTTTTAAAACATTTGTTGGCACTGTAACCATTAGCTTTTCTGAAGCAGTTTAATTAGGATGTCTAATGGGAACAGTAAAAAGGCAACGTTTTACCATAAACAGTGTCACTATCGCCTTCTCACATTGTAGTTTTACAAAATAAACTAGAAAACCGATGCACCACAGGAACCAAATGTTTCTTGCTTAAATCAGCTTTACCTTAAAAACCAGGAACTAGTTCTCCTTTCTATATAACTGAATGTGACAAAAAACAGACCGGCTTCTTCCTTGTCAGAAAAGTATGACACTGAAATCAAAATGCTGTGATGATTCCCCAGAGATCAGTCATACATGAGCGAATGGCACAGCTGGTTTTCTGCTCTCAGAATAGAATCAGAAAGATGTTTTAGCTCAGCATACAATAACATGTATTACAATGTTACTTAGGGAGCACCCAAACCACAAGCAGACTGGGTTTGAGCATAGAGATTAACTCTACAACATGACCCGAAGAAGTTCTTTAGGGCACTATATGTAACCATGAAATCTCTTTACCACGCACAAAAACTCACATAAAATATTAAGGAGTGACATTATAATTTGTTTTTATGATCTCTTTATTATTTTCATCACATATAATACTAGAGATGAGCGAACTTCTTGAAAGTTCGATTCGGGCGATTCGCCGAATTTCCCCAAGAAATTCGGGTTCGCCCGAATCGAACTTTCACGAATCGCTCATCTGAAAAAAAAATGCCGGCATGGTGGGAGCGGGCAGGCCGGCTACGCTGTCAGCGGGCGGCGGAAGCTGGCCCACTGACAGCGCAGCCGGCCTGCCCGCTCCCACCATGCCGGCATTTTTTTTAAAAGCAAACACTTACCTGCATGGTCGGAGCGTGGAGGCCGGCGCCGCTCTCAGACGCCCTCTGATGACGCGTCCTCTGATGATGCGTCCTCTGATGACAGCTGAGAGCGGCGCCAGCCTCCACGCTCCGACCATGCAGGTAAGTGTTTGCTTTTTAAAAAAATGCCGGCATGGTGGGAGCGGGCAGGCCGGCTGCGCTGTCAGTGGGCCAGCTTCCGCCGCCCGCTGACAGCGTAGCCGGCCTGCCCGCTCCCCCGCTCCCACCATGCCGGCATTTTTTTTTTTTTTATTTCAGGGAAAATTTGATCGGCGCGAACCAAAAAAAATTTGTGTTCGTGCTGAATCGAATTTTCCCTGAAATTCGGAGCGAATTCCGGTTCGTCCGCACCGGTTCGCTCATCCCTATATAATACCATCCAACACTATCATAAGAGTTTGTATTACATTTAACAAATATTTCCACTGAATTATAATACTCTAAACTTTTTTCTTATTAAGGTAAATATTTCTACCAGATTTGCACATATATCTACAGATCTGTTATTTATTATTCCATATAAAAACATACAAGATAAGGCTACATTTTAATCTATCTAACCAATCTAACCAAACAAGATGATACAATCCAAGAAAGAAAAATACAAAAGAAAACTGCATAAAAGAAAAAAAGGGGGGGGGGAGTGGAGGGGAAGAAAAAAACAAAGATACAAAAAAATATATATATTTACCCCACTCTCTGTGGTTCACTAAGTTGCCCCTTTCCCCTCCCCCTCCTGTCCCCTATACTCATTCCAAGGATTCCATAAGATTTGAAACATCATTTGTTGGTCCTCCAATATTCTAATTTTCATATGTCATGAACCATTCTATCTTTTGCGTCCATTGAAGGATTGATATATATTTCTTTTTCCACAAGGCAGCAATTGTCATTCTGGTGGGCGCTAACATACCCCATATGGAACTTAATTTTCTCCATACAACAAAAGTGGAGAGAGGAATAAAATGAACGGCCAAGTGAAATGGTATTTGTCTAACCGGGCAAAATATTAGTAAAGCAACTGGCTGACTGGATAATCAGTTACCCCGGTACATAGTCATGGTGGTAGAAGAATTTGCTAAATGTTATGGATCTCTTAATTCCAGATCCCCCAAAATGAATCAAGGTATTCTGGATTCATGGCCGGGTGAATGAAAGATGGGATGGAGGGCCCTCAGGGAATGGTATGTCGCTCTCAGTTGATGTCCAGAAGGCCTCTGATAACCTTTCTTGGGAATATGTAGGTGCTATCGTGAAAAAATGGGCTTTGAAGAGGGGTCCTTCAAAATATACAGGGCCCTATATTTAAGCCCCAAGGACTCGGTATCAATTAACCCTTCTGAGACTCACGTAGCTGACTTTAATCCCCACAGTAAAAAAATATAAAAGTAAAAAACTCACCAGACCCCTCGTTGGATCGGACCGGGTCCTCTCTTCACCTGGGGGGCATCCCAACCCCCTCCCCCCGGGGCTCTTCTGTCTTCAGGAGGGCACCCGAAATAGCACCCCCCCACTTCGGCCGCTGCCACAAACTGTAAAAAAAAAATAAAAATGACATTTACTCACCTGCAGCCCCAATTCTTCCTGCGGGGTCTCCTCTTCAGCAGGGGGGCCTCCAATCGCCCCCCGGGCTCTTCCGTGGTGAGGAGAGGGTGAGAAATCCCCCTCCCCCCCCACTTCCTAGGTCGGGACTGCTAGGGGCGGGTGACCTGTCACCCGGCAGTCGGGACCCGAAGCTCAGTCGCTGTTGGGGATTGGGGGAGGAGGGCTGGTTACCAGCTCTCCTCCACTGATCTCCAGCAGCTGTCATCAAAACGTTGTGGGACATGATCGGGACATCGGTGGTGAGTATTTAACCCCTTGTGAACTGGTAAGGGGTCCATGAGACCCCTATATCAGTTCACAATGCTGGGGGCTGGCAAGTCACCTGCAACTAGCGAGTGACTTGCCATTAACCCCCGGCACCCCAATTACCTGCCTCCCCAAAGCCCGGGGGGGGGGCAGAAGAGCCCGGCCCACACAGGGTATGTGGGCTTGTAGGTTGCAGGGTGGGGGGCCACAAAAGCTGGCCCCCTCCACTCTGTTCCTACAAGCCCCCATAGCTGGTCCCGGGCTGGTAATGACGGATAGGGGGGACCCTACATCATTTTTGGGGGGGATTTTTAAGGGTTAGGGTTAGCCTAACCATAACCCTTAAAATTCCCAAAAAATGGGGTCCCTATGTCATTTTTTTTTTAATTAACCCCTTATGTTTATAGTGTGGATAGTATTTGTATTTTATTTGTAAATGTTATAAAGTGCTCTTTTCAGTTTGGGGGGTCTCCTGGGCAAGAATGGGGGGGCTACCGATACATATGTGGTACCGTTGTAATCGGGAGAAATGGGGCTATCACATGCAATATGTTTTTTTTTTTTAAATAAAGGAGACAATTGTCTAAAAATATTATTTTTTTTTATTTTTTTGTTTTTTTACGCAAAAATATTTAAAAAACTGTACAAAAATTACAAACAAGACATTTCATGTTAAAGCCTAAACTCTCCTGCAAAAAATATGTATATAATTTTTCTGGATATTCCAGCAAAATTCACGGTTAAACATGGTGCAAAATGGGGAAAAATGACCTGTCAACAGAGGGTGACAAAACTTCAAGTAGGCTGGCAATTAAAAGAGTTAATAGTACCTATGCATGTTGGGTATTGTTCTGCTCGGGGGACCTTTGCGCTTTCAGATTTAGCTTGTTTTTTCTTGTTTGCATATTGATACTTTAGGAAAACATGTTTTTTATTCAGCTTTTTTAGAATTTTTTTTTAGGGAAACTCTGTGCAACCTAAGAATTCTTCAAGGGATTACTTCCAGAAAGATGAGCCCACTACAACAAGCTCAGTATGCTTAGAAAGCTTAACATGTGTACTTTCAGGGAATATATGGTTTATGGGGGATATTCCAAATGTAAAGGGTTGTTCTGGTTGAAAAAGGTGCACACTTTGTCAGCAGAGCTGAAAATTTGAAGTAAAATTATCGTTATGCGCATGCTTTACTTTAGGGTGTTTGGAAACTCTTCCCTTGACACTACCTATGCATGTTGGGTACCATTCTGTTCGGGGGATGTTGCTTTTTCAGATTTGACTTGTTTTTTCTTGTTTGCCTATAGTTTTATAGTTTATAGTTTTTTTTAGGAAAATGTGGCTCTGATTCTTCTTTTTTATTCTTTTTTTAGGGAAACTCTGTGCAACCAAAGAATTGATTGAGGGATTACTTCCAGAAAACTGTGCCCATGTCAACAAGCCTGATACGCCTAGAAAGCTTGAGGTGTGTACTTCCAGAGAATATATAGTTTGTGGGGGGTATTTCAAATGTAGAGGGTAAAAAGGGAAAAAAACTGCAAGGTGCGCTTAGCGCGTAGCATAATTGTATTTCATCTGAAAATCTCCTAAAGCGGTGTTTCAGTTTGGGGGAGTCTTCTGGGCAGGAAAGGGTGTCTACCAATACATATGTGGTACCGCTGGGACCGGGAGAAATCGGGGTTTCACACGCAATAAGATTTTATTGACAAACGTACATTTTTTTATTACAAAACACACTACAAATTGCAAAAAATAGATTTTTTTTATTTTTTTGAGCATATTTCACCCAAAAGTATTGAGAATACACTAAAAAAAGGCCAAACAAGACATTGCATGTTGAAGCGCAGACTCTGCTGAAGAAAAGCAATATATAATTTTCCTGGAAAATCCCTGGAAATCCCTTCAAAAATCAAGGTTGAACATATGTAGGACCAAATAGTGAAACGTGGTCTGGCAACAAAGGGTGACAAAAATTATAGGAAGGCTGGCACTTAAAGGGTTAATGGAAATTTGTCAGGCCTTCTGGACATCAAATGTGGAACAAGACAGGGATCAAGCCACAAGCCTGAGTGGCCAGAAATTAAGGTGGAGGGTTGTTCTCTAGTTTCACTGGATGCAGTCTTTCTGATCTCAATGGGTAAAGCATTATATAGGTGGGGCCATTTTTTCCAAAACAAAAAATTAATAACTGGTGTGGCACTGAAGGAGCTTTATCAATTGCCTTTTAAGAAGAGATATAGGGCTGTTCAGATATTGCATTACATTGGCTCCAGGAAGAGCTTAAAAGAAAAGAGGGCGGAGTTGACAATATTTGAAAACCATCAGGGATTATATGCAATAAAGTAAAACTTTCATACATGATAACATGGGACAAGGACCTGGGGGATGATCTTCCAATGGAAAGGTGGGGTAAATATATGGGGAAAATGGACCGGTCCTTATCTAATTGGGTCCAAGAGACAAAAATCAAAGTAGCATTAAGATGGTACATGGTCCCAATGATGATGGGTAAGATGGACAGGAAGGAGAGCTTCTTCTAGATGCTTCAGAAGTTGTAACAATACAGGATACATTCCATAGAATGTGGATTTGTCCCCAGAGCCAGACAATTTTGGAATAAGGTCTTTAAAGACATAAGAAAAGTCTCAGTTCTTGACAACCGTTGGGATCCAAATATAGAATGATCGATCTGATCCTCACAGCAGCCAAGATCACAATTACTCAATCATGGAAAAGTAGGGAAATATGTTTTGGTCAGTTTAAGGCTAAACTTAACTGGGTGTTGGTTAATGAGAAACTGGTTAGCATCTTAGCCAATAAATAGTCCCAATTTAAAGACATTTGGGAAATGTGATGTAATTATAGTCACTCCAGAGACTGCTTATAATTCTGGGTCTGGAATGGGGGAGAGGAGAGGGAGGAGAGTATACTTTATTCCTGTCTGGGTTTTTTCCACTTTTTTCCTTTTTTTCTTGCTTTGTCTGGTTTTGTTTTGTCCTCGATTTTGGGGTTAGTTTTGATATGTTCTGGTCTGTTTTTTTTTTGCCTTGCTGATTTTAGAAAGAAACGTTATATGTAATATGTTTATATTGACTGATGGTTGTATCTGGGCATGTCAATGCTAGACGTAGATGTTTCTTTACATTAATAATACAAGAATGTAACTCTTTTTAACTCTAGGGCACATATATGAATTGTGTCTCCTTCTATATCACATCCTCTAAAACAGGTAGAGGAAATATTTTGCACTGTTCTAGCAACTCTAGTTGGAACCATATGCCATCGCATCAACATTTTTCAACTGGATTCTATCATTTGTACATTTTTAATTCCATATCCTACTTTATTTATTAATGCCCTCCACCATTCTATAGGTAGATTCTCTTCTTGATCTTTTTCCCATAAGATATATGGTAATTTGGTTTAATTTGTAGGCAAAGCCCTGTAGATAGTAGATATACCCCCTCTCCCTCCTGGGTGTTTTAGGAAATATTCTTCATATTCTGTCCAAAATTCCCTTGCCTCTTCCCTTTCCCCTCTATGTATCATAAAATGATAAATTTGAGTAGCTATAAAGTGTTCCTCTTTTGGAAAATCCAGTTGTTCTTTTGTTGATGAGATGGTTATTTCCTCTTTTTGTTGTCCACCATTTGAAGCCTTCTTTTTGCCCCCTGTTGAAATTGGGGTCAGTGGTCAGAGCATAATTTAGATAGCCCCTTTACTTGATTGAAATGTTTATATTTTCTATTAGTATTGGAGAATGTATCTTAAGTGTTTGATTTGTTGGGTGTGATAAATAGTAAATCAATTGGAAGCCTATTTACATGACCTTTGTTCTATATCCACCCACTTTGGCCTTTCGTTACTCTTATATATCTCCGTATTTTGACTCAGTCTAGCAGCAAAAAAAATAATTTTTCAAATTCGGGATCCCTATTTCTCTCTCCTTTTTGCAGGACAATTAGTGTCCGTTAATTTACCCTTCCCCACTTATGTTTCCATATATATTTAATAATATCTCTTTCAATTCTCTCAATGTCCTTTAGGTTTACCATAATTGGCAATGCTCTAAATAAGTATAAAATTTTTGGGAGAAGATCCATCTTGTATGATGCTATTCATCCCAACCATGATAGAGGGAGTGTGTTCCATATTTGTAGGGTCTTTCTAATTTCTCAAATAGTGGGGGAAAGTTTACCCCGTATAAGTTCTTCCAGTTATCTTTACCCTCACATAGGTGATGTTTGTCTGAGCCCATTGATATTTAAAATCTTTTTTATGCATAAAATTGTCTCTTGCCGTTTTTTTTCATTGGCCTTAAGCCCCGCATATCTTGAAATATAAATAAAAATTTGGATATCTACTTTTACTGGCAACACCAATGAAACACACATCTATCAATGCTATTTAGTAACTTTATACACACTCAAAATAGCTGTAAGTGCAAATAACTTTATTGTATTATTTCTTTGGATCATTTCTTAGATGGTGGTAGTTCACATTTTGTACATATACATTTAGTATATTGGAGTCACTGTTTGATTTCAGTAACTTTGTTGTATAACTTTGTTGTACACATTCTTATTTTTGTGTTGTAGACTGTTTACAATTAATTTGAAATGTATTTAAAGGTGATTATGCCACATTTTAAGGGTGATTATTAATAGCGTGGACCAACCACCCATTCGAGTGGACCTGGCTTCTAAAAGACCCCAGGGCCAGCTGAGCATACAACCAAGCTGAGCATAAATGCAGGGTGATCTGGGGCGCTCACACAGTGGGATCAGGATGCCCCACTGTGTGACCCCCCAGATCGCTCTGGATTCACGCTCCCACGCCATTCTTGCCTGCAACATCCTCTGTAGCTGAGGTTTGCTTCGACGCCCAGCTATTCAGATATACTGGGGATGGGACCATGGTGCACACTGGAAAGAAACCAGGGATGCTGCAGCTCCTGCTCCCCTAAAATGGTAGAACACACTCCTTAAGATGCCTTTTTTAAGATTTGTTGTGCTATGGTGGTATGACAGATGGCACCGTCAGTAAGTAATATGGACAAGGTTAGGAACCTGCAATTGATTAGCACTATAGTGTGGTGCTGCAATTTGAACTTCCTCAGATGTGAGTATAATGTTTGACTGGTGGTTCGCTTTAAGGATAGATAGCTTAGCATTTATTCCCCAAGGCTTTCCCCCCCCCCCCAAATTGGTGGCTTTTCAGGGGATACATCTCTAGCCTCTCTGGATGCTAGAGGTGAGGTGAGATGAGATGTAAATAATACATGTCTCTGCACTGGTTATTGTTTTTGTATAACAATTGATCAGTTTAGGCAACAATGACATAATAACTTACATGATTCCTCTGTAGGAGGGGTTTGGCTTGCATAGAAAGACTATTTGGTCCAATATTTTGTGGTACTGTGTTAGCATAGTATCTGTGCTCAGCATTGGAATTGTTATTAAAATAATATGATTTATTTTCATTTAGATTTAGATGATTGTCAAATTTCCACAATGCTCCATATGGGCTAGGTAATAGAAAAAGGATCATGAAGTTTAATGGATTGACTAAATTGTTAATAAATGATATGAATATGAATAATTATTCACTTTGAGTTATTCATATGGTGGTCTGAATGCATGACAATATTGCTAATTGCAATAAAGATACAATCCCATAACAGCATACTTGTGGTTATATCAAATAACAATATCTAATTTTAATTTTGCATTAAAAATTGCATGGTAACAGTTCTATTTTTTTGATTTTTTTGAACCTGCATGAAAAATGAATATATATTACATGTGTTAAATTTAAATAAAAACACCTGATACTGGCTTCTCCCCATGACCATCTTATTAACAGGTGTTAACAAGAGTGCCTGCTCAGAGGGGGAACCCAGTGTCAGGTGCCTGCTCAGAGGGGGAACCCAGTGTCAGGTGCCTGCTCAGAGGGGGAACCCAGTGTCAGGTGCTGGCTCAGAGGGGGAACCCAGTGTCAGGTGCCTGCTCAGAGGGGGAACCCAGTGTCAGGTGCCTGCTCAGAGGGGGAACCCAGTGTCAGGTGCTGGCTCAGAGGGGGAACCCAGATTTTTAAAAGCGGATCCACAGGATCCCTTGGTTTCCTTGTGGCCAAATAACGCCTCACCAGTGGGAGCGGCTAGAGATGGAAGTCCAGGTGTGTGCTTCCTGTGGTTAGTAACAAGGCAGGAAGCTGATGGCTCAGGGGTGGCTGTAACAGCACAAACAATAAAATTAGCACTGTGCTGAGAGAGCTTTTGAATAAGCCACCTCCAAGAACACTGTGAGTGGCGAGTGAGCACAGGAAGCAGACTTTTATGTCAGTAACACTACCAGTTGTTGCCAAATCAGCAGCTGCTCTTAACAGTCAGTCTGCTGAAGAGTTTAAGAGTGTTAATATAGAAACAGCTCTGAATGTAAGAAAAACTCTATTGTTAATGTCTCTTTAGAGCCATTGCAGTGCAGTTAAACTAAAGTTGAACAAAAACATATAAACACAACACACAGAGCTTTTTAACACTCTGCATAAATATGAACAGAGGCAGCAAACATCAATAAAAGCTAAATCTACTCTGTGTACAAACAGCAGAAAATCCAACCAAACCACACACACCCAAAACCATTTGACATGACTTCTACATTTAAAGTTAGACCATGGGAGACTGTGGACCAAGGGACTAAATAACACATATATTTTAACAGGATTTTGTGTTAGTACTATTGTGGTGTCCCATGGTCTAATGTTGTATACAATGCAGCTTGGTGCACTAGTGCATCTTGAAATCTTAAATGCTTTGTAATGGCTTCTTTGTGGGCTGAGCTGTGATGTGTCGGTTTGTCGACTGCTACACCTGTATCTGTAAATATTTTTTTTTTTCAGTTTCAGTTTAAATACAAAATAAGCAATTTTTGAAATTTAAAACTTGGCAAGCACTGTTGCATATTTCTCAAAATATTGCTTTACTGAGAGGCCAATCTAGTGGAGGGGGGAATTACAAGCTGCACCTCATTATTGATTTTTCTGTATATGTGATTAAAAAAAAGAGAGAGCATAACCACATCATATTTTAAATGTTGATTTTCCAACTACATCTGCTAGAAATTTGTTTCAAGCATCTACTACTCTTTCAGTAAAATAATATTTTCTGACATTGCTCTTGATCTTCCCTCCGACTAGCTTCAGTTTGTGCTCATTTTGTTTTATCATTAAGTTTCTTCTCTTTCCTCCTGAAGCTTCAAACCTTTCACATACTTAAAGGTTTAAATCATGCCTCCTCTTTCCCTTCTTTTCCCCATACTTTATAAATTAGTTATTTTAAGTCCCTTCTGATAAGTTTTAGGTTTAAACCGGACCTTCAGCGTGATTTAACGAAAAGCCCAAATCTTAAAAAACGATTCCCCAGCATCTAAAATTAATATATTTTACGTTTTTAGTCACTAACTTATTATTCTTTCCCCCACTGGGCTGCAACTCTGTTCAGAAATTTAGGATACGGGTGCCGCCATCTTGACTCAGAAACATCACACTTACTGAGGAGAGGAGAGTGGGATGAGGTACAGGGGGGCGGGTTATAGCTGCGCTTTGCTCAGACAGAGCAGAGCTGGGGTCAGGTAACGGTCAGCAGTCCCAGAATGCAGAACAGCACAGTCAGGAGGTACTTCCTGTTTGCAGGCTGCCTGATAAGATGGCGGCTTCCATAAGCCGCCATCTTGGATGTTTAAAGGCTCATAACATGCAGTAGATGCAGGTAGGATGATTTTTAATGTGGACAATCTGTATGTACAGGGTGTGGGAAACATATAAGATAGACTCTTATTCAGAGTGAAGGTCCGCTTTAAGTCACCCTTCTTTTCCCCCATGCTTAATAAATAAGTGCTTTAAGTCCCTTCTGAAAAGTTTTATGTTTAAGTCACCATTATTTGTAGAATGTCTTTCTATTTCAACATTGTTTTTTGTTGGTGAGGTTTCCAGAATTGTATACAGTGTTCCAGCTTACTAGAGCTCTTTACAGCAGTATCACAACTTCCCTCTTCCTATTGGTAATGCCTTGCGCTATACAGATAAGCACCCTGCTTGCTCTCCTCCTCTTATCTTGGAGCTACCATAAATCAGCACCCCTAAATCCCTCTTCTTAGTCCTGGCTAACACAGTATGGCCCAGAGGATACTCAAGGAGGGCAATCATTCTACCCAAGTGTAAGTATACTGGCAGCTGGGTGCCCTGGGTTATTTAAAGTGGACCAAAATCCAGGATTTTGACTATTCTGGGTTTTGGTCCTTTCCCCCGGGGAACCCAGATCGGGGGTGCCCTGCTGCATGAAACCCCCCAGATCGCCCGAAGAAACTCACCTCCTTCGGGTCCTATGGCGCATTCGCGGCCGCTCATCCAATCAGAGCGCTCAGACCCGCGGACATCACGCCATCTAAGACGGCATCTGAGGCCAGCGGCTCCGAGTGCACTGGCGGCCACATCCCCCGCTTCCCTCTAACAGGGAACATGCCCGTGCTAGCCATTCACAAATTGCTGGTGCAGGCACGTGCCCTGCTAGAGGGACATTGGATATCGGAGAAGCAGCCACGGCCTGCACATGCACCGTTGGACCAAGAAGTAAGGTAAGTGAACGGGGCGACCTGGGGTTTTCACCCAGTGGGGCACCCCTGATCGGGGTACCCTGATGGGAGGGGATCGATCAGCTGGGTTTTGGCCCACTATAATTGACTAAATGGGACATTCTAGGGTTTCTATTAACCTGTTGTAAAGATGGAAGAAGTTCTATATCAGTTTACTATAAGGGGATATGAATGGCAAAACTGCAAAACTCATCTGGAGGGCAGTAGTGAGGGTACAATGTGGATAAAACATCAGTTGCCTCCGGCCCCTGTGATTTATAATGTAGTTCTATATAAATGAATATTCCACCTGCAAAGAACATTTCTTTTCTGTTCAGAAAAGATGTTTGAAATGAAAAAGCAAGACTGGGAAATAAGTTTGTAGAAAATAGAAATTGTATGGTGTAGTAGAAAAATACAACCATGCTGGAAACAATTTATTTAAATGACATTTTTTTCTTTTCTTGTTTTCCTTCTTATTTATTGTTTATCACTACCATTACCAACCTTGAGCCTATTAAGGGTGCTTGACATGGGTGGATTTTGAATAATAGCCCCCATCAGCACTTATGATAGAGCATTTAATTAAAAGAATGAAAAATATTTTAAAGGCACTCCTGAATCATAATTCTTTTGGCTTATTACTTTCTTTGCTATTTTTGCAGACAGTATAACTGCAGCGTACTCATTAACAAGAAGACATTATCAAAGGACCTTTTCTAATTTTAAATTGAATTCCAAATTGCTAAATTCTCATACTGACATCTACAAATGATTGTTCATCTAATTGTCTGGGCCATTTTAGCATTTCGTTACCATCCACTTAATGCCTGTAGGAAAAATTCATTATTCACTTTCATTTCTTTTAATCCATTGAATTAGGCTATCACAAGGACATATTTAGCTATAAATACTTTGCTACTCAGGTAACACAATAATATCAGATTGTTAAATGATTTTACGCATAGTTAAAATCTATTACTTTCAGATAAATTCAGGTTTATGCATCACTGATTATTTTGTTTCAGCAGCAATATTTTGGGTGCTGGAATTTGTGACATGTAATATGGAGGTTTCCTCGTGTACATCTATTACATGTTTACATGTCAATCTGATCACTGTGAGAAGTGGTTCATTTATGGGGTTAGCTTCTAAACAATAGCAAACTAGACAAGCTACTTTACTTGCAGGGCTCTACCCTGCTTAGTCTGAATCACTCTTGCAAATACTGTAGACGTGAAAAGTGACATGTGTTTATCTATGTCTTGATGACTGACACTATCACCGATTTAAAAAAGTTAAAGAGATTGTCCAGGCAAAGTACAAAAACAAATCATTGTTCACTTACCTTCCATGCAGAAGATTTTTCTTGGTGTGCTGCTGAATAAAGTTGTTGACGCTAAGACAAATCTTCTTCCTAACCCTCAGATTTTATTCATGCATGACCACCTTTTTTTATCACCTTGAGAGATGGACATAGGTCACCCCTCTTACATCAAGCTATGTGCGATACACAATCTCCAGTGTCTACCGTGGCACACTCCTTCTTAATTTGTCTGTTAATGCTGTGCTCCTTTGTGAACCAAAGCATACAGACATTTATTAAATACATTCCCTTTAATTTCCAAACAAACTTCACTGGAGTTAATGAAACATGATACCTATGTGGTGCCTTATAAATTATGTTTGACATATACCAACAAATCAGCTTTAGCGGACATTAGCCATGGGACCTGTTGCCTTGTAATAAAGTTGAGTCAAAGACCATAACATGCCAAAAATGAAAATATGAGCATACATTTTAAAGGCTGAATTAGCAGATTATGTTATCATGTCTTGGAAATTGCAATATCCCCAATATATATATTTTTGTTATCAACTATGACTAATGGGTACATAAAAGATCAAGTGGCCCTGAAAATTCAAGACTTAGCAAAGCAAATCTGAAGAAGAAAAGAAGAAAGGAAAAAGGGGTAAGGTGTTTTTTTAACCCAACCTTTTTTGTAGCATGTCAGTCCAGATGACAGAGAACAGGATAGGCAAGAATTAGAAAATGTCTGGATCTTCTGTTTTCAGGTTTTGAACCTCTTGTGCAGATCTAGCCTCACTTACCTGTTGGTCACTGGAGACAGGAATCTTGTTTAAAAGAAAAAAAAATCCATGGTTGTCAGTCGCTTCTTGTCCCACCCATGTTTTTTTTTACTGTTAAATAGAATTATAGTTTGTTCATTGTAGACAGGTAGATTAATCTTCACCGACAGTAACAAGAACATTAAATTGGTTACAACCTTATCTAGTTTAGGCTAGGTTCGGAATTTAAATATTAAAGAGGAATCTCATTTGGAGATACCCCGCTGTGTGAAACCCCCAGCTTGTGGGGTTACCTACCTCTTCTATGATCCCACAATGCATGCACAAGCTCTCCTCCAATCAGGCTTTTTTTGTCTTACATATTGAGAGCAAAGAATACTGAATGAATGGGAGTGGCAAGCTTCCCTCCAGCTGTGCTCACTTTAATCAGTCATTCAGATAGGCTTAGCGAGAAGGAAATCACCACACCCTGTGAATGCACCATGGGATCCCTGAAAAGGTAAGAATCACAGTGAGCTGGGGAAATACACAGCCTGGTATGCTTCCAGGGAGTTGGCTGCTCCTAGATTATAGACTATATGAAGTCTCTTTTATAGATAAAGGAGCGGATGGATATAGACTTCTGAATATAGACGATTCAGAGCCGGGTGAGAATTCTCACTCACTTTTATTGTCTACTGGGTGTAAATGTTCACCCAGCTCTGAAGACAGACAGTGAAAGTCATTGGCAGTTTTCTCCCCTAAAAAAAAAGAGCAAATTCTCACCAGGCTCTGTATCTACACAATAGGCTATGGATCTCTAACATAAGAGGGTGGGATGTTAGACTTAGCGACTCTAAGGCCCTGCTTACTCCTCTTTCAGGTTTGGTTCTAAAAAATTCTAAAAGGGCCACAAAACAAATTAAAAAAATTGAGGGAAAATAACACAAAGAACACAAACCACGCATTTAAAAAATGCAAGTACTACTGTATTTACATTTCATTTTCATATCAAATAATATTGATGGAAGTAATCCATTAATTACTAGCATGTTATCTGGGTTATGAGAGGACATCCAACCAATATGGGGATATATATCAGTTGGCAGAGCAATTTTACACATTTTACAAATTTAAGTTAGCATGTTAAATATACTTTTTGAATCTGGACCAATTTTCTATGTGCTGTAGCTTAATGCCTTTGTTCCTCTTCTCTACACATCTTTTTTTATTACATGCATTATTTCTAATTGCTTAATGTCATGGGAACCAATCATACTAAATAGGCCAATATTAATAGAATTAGATGATTGAAAGGTGGATTGATTGGGCTGTTTGTTCTGTGACGTGCAGGCAAAATGGCAATCCCCGCACATTCTACTCATATTCTAAGGGGCAAATACCTATAAGCATTTACAATAAATGCCTTAAAGCTTCCAGACAATACAGTATGTTTGGTTTTGAATAAGACAAGAATAGTTACTGTAAAGATGATTACACAGTATATATTTGTCTGCAAGCAAAGCGTGGGAAAGTAGTCTCAGTCTGTGTTAACCAAACCAGGAGTCTATGGATGTCAGAGAGACTAGATCATTGGACCAGGTTTGGGTCCCCGAACCTGAACATTTATTCAATGTTTGGACGAACTTGCCGAACCGGAACTCTGGGGGATTCGCCCATCCCTAGTCAAAATCTTCTCTACTCTTATCTAGTACTTCAAGGGTTACCATGTTCTGAGTCTGCTAAAATTGCAGAGTTGTATACATTTACAAGCCCCAATGCTAGTCTCTATATTGCAGCAATATTTTGGTGCATTGGTGAGTTTTTTGGTGGGCTTCAGAGCTGAGAGCACTGCACCTGGAGAAGCTCTGCCCACAGCAATACGAAGGATTGAGTCTGCAGGCTGCAAAGGTAGGTGAGGTTTCTTACTTTTATTTGTCTAGATGGTATAATTCATTTTGAGACTTCAGTGGCTTAAAATACTTCCCCCACACAAGCAGATCCCTATCTCCAACAAGGTTACATAGCAGAATCAGGCAGAGAAGTATGCCGGCTTACTTCACTTGATTTCCCAGCTTCCATCCTCCACGTCTGCCAGGAATGTGCCAAATGGAATGACACCACACAGGGATGTTGGACATGGACTGTGACATTGCACAGTTCTGACATTTTTCATACCTGGGCACCCTTAGCATCCCAAGCCTCAACACCTCCCGTTTAGCAGACAAGCTGCAAGCCACACAGTAGGGGTCTGTGAGCCACATGTGGCTTCTGAGCTACAAGTTATAGACCCCTGCTTTAGAGCCTCCCACTCTACTGCAAATGATTGTCCCTGAATATTGAGTGGCTGCATGTTTGATTTTTAGATGCCTATTTAGTATATATTAGTATTATAATAATATTAAATGAAACTATTAGAAGGATTGCCTACAAACTATTAGTCATGTACAATATCCTAAAAACTGGGTAAATTTCCCCACCAGATAAATATCATGCTGCAGTCTGCTTTCTATAGCTCTAAATGGTTTCCACAGAAGTATGATTTCATATTAGAACATGGTAAGATATATGTACATAGTGCAACGTTAATGACATCTAATAAGCTTTTTCACGAACTAGAAGTTACTTTTGAAATGATTTACTACTTACTTAATGTAAGTCAGTCTAATATACCTTTAAGTATGGTGAACCTCTGTCCTGAGAAGATACATCACCAAGCTAATTTCCCCATGCTTGCTTTACATTAACCTCCGTAGCCTGTAGTACCCTCCAGACACAAGATATGAAGTGTACTTATCTATATGTGATCATAGCCTGCTTACTGCTATACACTAACACTGACAGCCTTTACCATCAGGTTTACATGCCTGATTTACTTGGCTCATTAATACCTTCAACCGACTTTATTCAATTTGGCCAAATCCCAAACATTTGGCATTTCCAACATGTAACGTTGTTGAGACTGCACAATGAATATCTGTAACCTTTATTGATCGCCTCAGGTTGAGGCACAGAATTAAATGTCCTTCCTTATTACTGATGCATAAGGGATCACTTTTTCATTCTTTCATCTGTGAACACTTCAACATCAATCACTCATCCTGTGTAGTCCATGGTTTACTGCTAGCTCGTATTGACCTCTTCTTAGCCAAGACAGAGTGGCTTCTTCTTGTATGCAGTCAATTATCCCATCTGGGACATTGATGTTCTGCCAATGAGCTCATTAAACATTATTGAGGTGCAATTTTCCAGCCTGGTTTAGAATTACTTTTTTATGAAGCCTTTTATAAACTTCTCATTAGATCATATATTCAGATAAAATGCCAAAAAGATAGTTAGGATGAGGCATGAGAAGATAGCCAAAGATATATGTCAGTGACCTTTGGATTCTTCATCTTTTTAATGCACTGATAATGTAGCTGAATATGATGTAATGCACGGGGCTTGATGGGTGTTGTGCACAAAACACTCATCAGAGAAAAGGGAAAGGCCTTTCAGTTTCACGTACATCATCAAAAATGGATTCTCTCACTAAGCAGAAAGTCTAAAGATACATCTATACTGACTGGGATTCCTGGTGTGTTTAATCAAATATTCAAAATGCGAACATTAGGATAAACCTGTCTTCATATGCAATGTTTTATCATGCGGCACTTTTCAGTGGGCAGCGTCCACTTGCTTTGACTAAACATGATGTTGCATCTGGTATTAATATAGCTGACTAGGCTTTGCAGGACAATGCAGCACCATGCCAATGCCATGCTAATGCCAATGCCAAATACAGTGGCATGCACAGTTTTGAGCACCCCTGGTCAATAAACTACTTACTACTTACTAAATAAATGAAAGTGTACCTATACCCAGATAGGATGTTTATGTCGTCACCTTCACTTAATATTCATAAAACCCCTAACAGGAAGCAGTATGATATAGAATGGCAGCCATATGCTAAATCATTCAGTTCCAAGTTAAACTGCCACATAATGGCAGACATTAGCTAACTTTGACCAAGGTTTCAGACCATAACGCTTTTCCATAATCATCCTTAGGAAAGGGCAGCTGATGCAAATGTCCAAGCTATATGAATACACAGACTCTGCTAACCTTGACCCAAAACACAGCTGCCTAACACTAGGCCCGCTATGCAGGAGAACACTATAACATCAGCAAAGAGGTTTCAGGTTCTGGAGTGGTACATTGCTCTACTCTTCAGTCATGGGAAGAAAACCTCTCCTGTGTCCCCAAAACAAAATTGATCATCAGAAGTTTGCAAAACAGAACATCTGAACAAGCATATTGGAATCAAGTCCTATGGACCAATGAGGTTCAAATAGAACATTTTGGCCACAATGAGCAAAGGTGTGTATGGAGAACAAAGTGCACAAAATGTTGCAGCTCAGGGCCACCGTCAGGTATTTTACATTCAGCCGCAATGCCTGCCCCCACCCTGGGCAATCCTACATAAATTTATAAAATGCAAGATCATTTTTGGTCATGTTAAATACAACAAATAATACATTTATGACCAAATCATGGGTATCCTCCATTACAAATGGGGCAATGTTCCCCATCCCTCTCCTCGAGAGCCACCAACAGGTCATGTTTTGTGGATCTCCACATAGCTGCTCTGTAACTCTACAGCTGCACTTATGATGTCACCTGTGCGTCTATGTGGAGATCTGCAATACCTGACCTGTTGGTGGCTCTCGATGAGAGGGTTGGGGAACACTGAAATAGACTATGAGAGGCATACTTTACAGCCTTTAGTGACTGCCACCCCATAACCCCAACCATGGCCAAAAATCCTGCAAATTTTGGAGCTATATAGCTTATGCGGGCCAAAGTCATGCAACCATGGGCCCCAGATCTATATTGTGATAAAATGTAATAACTAGGCCCTATGGTAGCCTCATAAAATCATCCTGTGAACAGGATGGGGGACCCCATGCCAATTTTTTATATTTAACCCTTTATAGTGTGGATATTAGTTGTGTTTCATTTGTAAATGTTATAAAGTGCTCTATTCAGTTTGGTGGGTCTCCTGGGCAGGAATGGGAGACTATACTGTACTATAGATACTATATGTGGTACCGTTGAAATCAGGAGAAATGGGGCTTTCACGTGCAATTTGGTGTTCTTTAATACAATAAATGTTGTCTTTAAAATTAATGAGAATATTTTTTTAAAAATATTTATTTTTTTTACTCTTTCCTTGAGCGTACCAATGCAAGTTGGGTATAGTTCTGTTCAGGGGACCTTGCTTTTTCAGATTTTTTTTACTTGTTTGCATATTGTTTTTTATGAAAATGTGGCTTTGATTTTGCTTTTTTTTATTCTTTTTTAGAGAAACCCTGTGCAACCAAAGAATTAATGGAGGGATTACTTCCAGAAAACTGCGCTCGCATCAACAAGCCTGGTACGCCTAGAAAGCTTGAGGTGTGAATATATAGAATATATAGTCTGGGGGGGGGGTATTTCAAATGGAAAGGTTTTTTTCTGGTGCACATAGCAGTTGTATTTTATCTGAAAATCTACAGGTGGACTGGCAGCTAAAGGGTTAAAGGGGGATCAATAAAAGAAAGTTTAGTCAATTGCTTCCCTGAACCCATTCCTCTGATGATCATGGGCGTTGCTAGGGCAGCCCACCGCTCCGGACAGGTGTGCACTGCTTGTGCCTCACTGAATGGATGTGTTAAGTGCAGGGAAAACAATTCTGATGCATGCCCAAGCATACAATGGTCATCTATGTCCAAAAATCTCAAAAAAGAAAAGCTGTTTGAGAGGGCTTAACCCTATGAAGAATAGGCAACTTTGTGGGACTGGGTTTTTGAGAAGCAATGCTCTAATGTGTGCCGCAAGATGGGTTTAGGAAAGCTATTTACTAAATGTTAATTTTTTTTTACTGGAGGTCTGCTTTAAGCAAGAAAGGGTTGAGCTGTACTGTTACTAGGCTCTATATATTGTAGGGTTTGCCCCCTCATAACCTTTTTGTGATGGCTTGGCCCAGTATTTGAGGGATGTTTGGGCACGGCTGCTGTGGGCCCAGACTTCACAAAAAGGTTATGGAGGTTCAGACCATAAAGTCTTTGGTGCCTGTGCCCCCTATATTCTATGTGATGGGTTGGCCCCATTACAGTTGCACCCATTCTTGCTCAAAGTATGGGGCCCAGCCATTACACATAGTTTAGTTTATAGGGGGCCCAGATAGGCACTATATGATTTGCCCCCATTCTTTATGTGATGGCTGGGCCCAGTGTTTGTGGGGTGTTTAGGCATGGCTATTGTGGGGCCCAATAACTGGGTTCAGCCATCACAAATATTATGGGGGATAGGTACAAATTTCTAGCAATGGGCAGCCATAGCGAAGGTATATCCAGAGCCTGGCCCCTGTCGGAGGCACCTGCATCTGTCCCAACTCTCCTGACGGTGGCCCTGTTGCAGCCAATGGCACAGGGAATGTTTTACAGGTGGAAGGGAAGAATTCATTTAATACATTTCAGTAGATTCTGGAAGCAAATATAGCACCCTTTGTAAGAAAAACATGCATTTGAAAAGAAGATAGCTTCTATAAATAGATAATGATCCTAAACACAACTCAAAATTCTCTATAGACTAATCCCAAATGCACAATCTGGAGTTTTTACCATGGCCCTCACGCCTCTCCCTGCCTCGCAACTCTTTGGATAGACCTCAAAAGAGCATTGCATGCATGATGAACCAGACATTTCACAGAAGATTTTTGGACATCATTTCATTTTAAAATTGCTGTTCACTGTAGTAATTTTGACTAATGGTGCCAAAACTTGGGCACAGCGATTTTTGAGGATCCGAAACCAAGCATTTCTAAAACTCAGGGTGTTCCTAGGTTTCTACTTGAAAGCCATGTTCATGGAGCTTTATAGGCTTTTGTAAACCTAGACCGGGGACTGAGCATTCTTCCTTCCTGTACATAGAAAACTGACGTGTATATGATTGTATAATGTCCACCTCTGGCAGCTGGGAAAACTCATTAGTACCTCAAGGTAAGCATCTAAACAGCTCTCATATGTACTTATAGGGGTATATTTCCCTAACCTGAATGAGAGGTTTCCCATGGATGGCAACGGGCCAAAGGCATCATAAGCAGCCCACTTATTATTAGTTTAGTTTAAAGTGACAGGTGGAGATTAAGTTGTTTGTTTGAATTTTGTCTTCTAAAAACATGCCGACCCTTTTATGCAGACCTAAATGTTTACAATTCTCCATGACTGACAGCTTATATCTGTTGTAAATGAAGAGGCTGGAAATAAGAAATGTGGAGAACGCACCTAGAATCTTTCCATACCAGCAGATTCCTATTAACATTCTCATCACTGTTAAGGCAGTGTCATTATAGACTGCAGATTAAACATTTACAGCAAAATCACAAACAAAGTTTGAACTGACAGAATACCAATAATGTGTTGTTACCAGTAATGTGTTATTTTATTAAAGAAAGAAAATAGTAAAAAGAAAGAAAATAGTTTGGGGTCCCTGACTTAAAGGAGCAGTATCGCGATTTTTTCTTGGTGACTTATATTTAAATGGTACTTTGAATGTAGGTAAGTGTTGGAGTAAGAATTACAAATTTAGAAAAAAATGATGTGTGTATGTGTGTTGAGCAGCTGGAGACTAATAGCTCATGTTTATGTCTGCTGAGTGTCGGAGCCCGACACTCTGGCCTGTTCCACACTGAGGAGAGGGGGAGAACAATGTATCAAAGTATCAGCTGTTCAGTGCTGGCAGCCGTCCAGCATAAGATAACAACATTGCAACATTACCTGGCCAGAACTTATATATCTAAAACAGAGAGAAAACCTCTAGAAGTCATTTAGCTGATTTTGACAGTTTTCCCTTCATGTTCCCATATGATCTTTCTTTTAGCTTTGTGTGTTTTGAGCAAAGCCCAACCCAGGATTTTCACTATCTGGAGTTTTGTTTTGTGCCCCTAGGGGCATCCCGACTTGGGATGCCCTGATATGTGAAATCCCCAAGTTCGCCTGTGAAAACGTACCTTTCCCTGTCCCACAGCACATGCACGTGCTCTCATCCAATCAGCTCTGTTTGCACGCAGATGGGGAGCCTGAGCAGTAACCTTCCTGGCCGCCCGGCCTGTCTAATCTGCGTGAGCGCGCCAGAAAAATGGGGGGATCTGTGGTTATCCAGGGGTCGTTTCACACAGTGGGAATCCTGATTTAGAATGCCCAAGGAGCAAGGTCAATGGCTGGGTCTTATAGACTTCAGGGTCGGCAACTCAGGGTTTTGTTCCACTTTAATACCTTTAGATTTTCCTGCACAGTTATTCAAAGAAGAATTTCAGTCATTTTCAGTCAGTTTAGTTTATTTTGTATAGATTTTACACATTTCAGTCACCTGGTCTCATAACAAAAGCAGCACCTCACACACACAGCCGTTACCACTGATTACAGTGTCAGCCTCTGAGGTAAAGTGTTGCTAGGAGACCAGTGGGCTAAATGAAGCAGCTCACTAAATACAACCCAGCAGATCCCCCTATTCAGCAAATGGACTAAGCCATTGTAATTATACAATTTAAAAGAAAGGCATATATTTTTTCCTTTTTCTATCGCCAGATTATTTATACACATGTTAGAAGCTATTTTGTGGCTATTTAATTGTTTATATTTTTTAATGCAAATTTCGCGATACTGCTCCTTTAATGCACAGTCCACAGAGTACACCGAGGCAGTATCTGTACTCCATTCCCCGTGACATCTAGGGGTGGGGGGGATTCTGAGCATGGCTCTGCTCATGACAGGTTATGATAGACAGGGTGCAGGTTTGTCTGTGGAGCCTAGAGCCATATCACCTAGATGAGGAACTGGACAAGATGCCATGTGCTGCTGGGAGAAGAAAAGGGAGTTTTTCTAATTATTTGTTGCATTATTTATTTCAACGACTTCGTGGAATTTTGTGAAACTTGCAGTTTGAAAATGTCAACTTCAATATTATATATATATGAGGTGGCTTTAAGGTAATTGTGCCCCCCCCCCCCTCTTCTCTAAAAGAAAAAATGGTCATGCATGGTTCCTAATTAGGAAAAGTACTGTAACATGTTTCACTCAAAGCAAGCAAAGTAATGAATTTAGCAAGCAGATCTGTAACTATACATAAATATACATAAATTGACACCATAGCAAAGCCATTACCCCGGCCTGCCAACCCCCATCATAAAGCCAGATCTAATAATAAGAGCTGCACGTTTTTAAGACATTAATCAATGTAGATGCTTAGCGGCTGTGTCCATAGCCTTCTAATAGAAGCACACCATCTGTATATACTTATAGTATATGGTACTGAATACCAGACCTGGCTGTTGCTTGGGCTAGCCAATAGTTTGTGAACACCCTTGTTAGCATGAATACCATTTAAATATATTTAGAATTTTGTTCATTTATCATAATTGTGTAAAGAATCAACCAAGTGTATATATAACGATGAGAGTTCTGGGCAGGTTATTTTGAATGTAATAATCCAAATGAAAGAATCTAATAAACAGTTTAATACATATGTACCCCTCATTATCCTACTGACTTGTTCAGATTTCCATAATTAACACAAAAATAGTGTGTGTTAATTGTGTTTATTGTGTGTAGTACAATTTAACCACAATGTAATCATGGGCAAAAACCCATGGGTAAATGACAAACAAAAGCTCTCATACTGGGCCTGATATACCCTAGACCAGGGGCTCTCAATAGTGTTGCGCAAACCCCCCAAGGTTTGGGTTCGGCAAGTTTGTCCCCTTCAATCAATGGGGAACTTTGTGGAGTGATTCTGCCTCTGGGGACCCCTACCCCCCACTCCTCACCCACCTGGGCGGAAGGGGAGGTGGCTGTCAAATGGGCTACGGCCAGGGCCATAGAAAGATAGCTGCTGCTCCCATTAGTGAGGACACTCCTAGTGCCAGAACTAGGAGTGTCCTCACTCATGGGAGCAGCGGCCATCTTTCTTTGGCCCTGGCCGTGGCACATTTGCAGGGCCAGATTATGAGGGGGTGCAAGGGGTGTGAGCACCGGGGCCTCCACCACTTGCTCTGCAAAGGGGGCCTCCACCAATCTTTGGGTTATGGTCTGGTGCAGGAGGATTTTCAGTCTTTGGTTTGACGCGCCGCGGAGCTGGCAATTAAGCTATCAGTGGCAGTGGGGGCCCCCCTGCGCCTGGGCAGCCAAAGCCACCAGAGGGCAGGACGGAGAGTCTAGAACAGCAAAGCAGCTGTCAACAACACTACAGTGATGGGTGGGTGCAGAGCTGTCAACCGGCGGCCGCTCCTTGCACATAAGCCACCAAACAGAGTCACTGGCAGCTCAATGCAGGGAAGTGTTTTCTGCTGGACCAGTTGGGTGACTACACTACCCCCCGCCCAGAATTGTAAAGCAGAAGTTCCCGAGCAGCACGCACTCGCACAAGGGACTCAACAACCACCAATCAGTTACATGGCTGGACTATTATTTTAAAGAAAATAAAATCCTGTATCTGGGGCCTCCACCAGATTTTGTGCCCAGGGGCCTTCACCACACTTCATCCGGCAATATGACAGCCGAAACGCCGACCGCTGACCAGAGACTGGATTGCCGAGCTCAGATAAGTTACACCAATGATTTTAATGTGTCTTGTGTTTTCATGTCTATATGTATTTTTAAAGGTGTACAACAAATTCAATTTTCATGTAGATATTTTATTGTGGAGCTGAGTGTGCTGATTGGCTGCACGTGCATCGCAGGAACAGGAAAAAGTGAGTTTTTATGGCTGACCTGGGAAGTTTCACACAGTGGGGCACCCCAAATCGAATAGTCAAAATCCTGGGTTTTGGTCCACTGAAAAAGTCCAGGCAATGACAATAATAGGGCAGCAAGCAGGTCACCTGAAGCTGGTCCCATATGCTTTTATCTAATTATCTGCAGTGAGCTGTAGCAGGGCTTCTTTCTATCTCTTCAAGATCACACACAAATGTGGTTGCACAGCCACCCCTGTCCTTCAGCACTCCCAGTGTGAGCGAGCTCTGCAAGCCACAGTTGTCATATCTGCTGAGCTCTCTCATACTGGAAGCACTGAGGGACAGAGGCGGCCATGTGATCACATTTAGAGTAATGTCATAAAAGAATAGAGGGTCACGTGGAATGGGTTCCTTGCTGCCTTATTATTGCCATTGCAGGCCACTGATATCTGTCATAAACAATTATATCTGATACAATATTTCATTAACATTTATGGATTTTCCCATGGTATGAGAATCATATGCGCATACTGATTCTATTTATACTTAAATATACCTGTCACTGCATTATACTTGTACTGTTACGTGTTACTAGACTGCATACATATGTTTGTGAGTTGCCAGTACGATCCTTATTATGTGGTTAAAGTGGACCAATACCCCCTGCGGCGAGGGTGTTGGCTGCCTCTGCTAACTGACAGCCTGGGGGGCATAAACCTTCCCGAACACCCGTAATCGTCACTTTTGCCTCACTCCAGCAGCAAGAATTAAGCATCGCGATTGGCTGCCACATGTGAATCGCCCCGTCCTGTGGTCATGTAGGCAACACTTTGGCGTCCGGAACTGCACTGCTTATGTGACTGCCAGGCAGCTAATCAAGCCGCTCAATTCTTGCCCCCGAAGCAAGGTGGAGGTGAGGATTACAGGTGCTTGGGAGGTGTATGTATGGAGGGGCTCCAGTGTTCTGGATGCCCCCCTGGAGCCTGTCACATAGCAGCAGCGGGAACCAACATCTAAGCCGCGGAGGGTGTTGGTCCACTTTAATCCTACATTTAAGGATGCGGATGTGTAAGAAACATGTCATTTAGTTTTATACTGGATGGATCCACGCTTTGCCATATGGAAAGCTTTCACACTTTGAACAATAAAGGATGCTTTTACAGAGCGTCTTCTAGATTCATTATATGAGTATTCTGACTGCCAGGTCTAGCATCTGGACATTGCCATTAGCATCTGGAGAGTGAGCAAGTACAACTGTATGATCTATGAACTTTGATGATGGACTTAATTGCTTCTATACTCTTGTCTCTTTTTGATATGCTGATTATGGATATTTATTATACTTATACCGAAACGGACCAGATGTCCCAATTTCTGTGGAACAGTCCCAATGTCTGGTCAGTTTACAACTACTTGGAGTCTTTGGCTGAATGTCAATAATGGAATGCATGAAATAGCGGAGCACTGGCTCAAACACCATCTTTTATGGACCGAAGATCCCTGGAGCATGTGACTAGGGGGCGGGGCAACACCCATAAATAAGCCACACCCTCCAACGAGCAGGCTGCTGATGCAGAGCAGACCAATGGTACACAAGAGTACTGTAGGTGAGTAAGTGAGTGAGAGTGGGCTTTGAGGTAATGCCTAATCCGGTAGGGCATCCCTCTAATAATTATATAAACGGCTGAGACCATCTGCAATTTTTGGAAAATATGAGATATGAGACTTTTTAAAACTTTTGACTCCACACACAATAAAGTGGAAAGAAAAGTTTTTTTCTAAACTTTTTAGAAACCTGCGATAGGTCAGGGCATACAGACGAATATCTACACATTAAAAAAATATTCAAACACATTTAGGTAATCTAAAAGCAGGTTGCTGTTTTTTTTCCCAATTTGCAATATAAAATATCTATCTCATTAATAAAAAAATATATAAATCACTTATGGGTCTGTCCCAATCCAAAAGCCAATAAACTAGTGCAAAGACCCTTAACATCTAATTGGATTACCCCTTCAAAGAGGTGCTTTACTAAAGATGTCATCTCTGAATAACTAATAATGCTTTTTTTGCTCACTTTACAAATCCAAACAATAGTATGGGAATAAAAATAGCCATCTCTGGCTGAATAAAAGAAAAATAATCATGTGTCCTTTAATAAATATGTTTTAGCATAACGGCTTGCAGAGCCACAGATGAGACAGACAAGTAACATGGCATTTGGTTTCTGGCAGAGGCATCAATATTTAGTATTTAAAGATTCAAGTGCGACATCTGCTGTTGGATATTGGTACTTCTCTTTTACGACGAGAAGCAGCTTTAATTCCTCTGTCATAAAGCAAATCCAACTTTTCAGGGTGGGAAAGAGGGGTGAATGTTATATAATGCCCCCTCATTGAGGGATGGATAGGAGATAGGTTGTAGTAGTTCCAACTATAAAAACACTTTCAATAGGCAAATGAATCATTTTTGATTTGATGCATTAATTTCATTGATGCAGATCTGCATGTTACACCTCAAAGAGGGACAAAAGAGATAAACAAGAGACAGAGAGACTTTGGCCCTTATTTAAGAAGGGATAGTGTCAGGTAGTGGCTGGTTAATGACAGGTAGCGACAGGTAGCGACTGGTGAACGCCGGACACGGCACGCAATTACACATTTATCAAGCAGAATCTGTTTAGCGACTGGGATAGCGCCATGTAGCGTCTGATTCATCATTATCACAGCCTCAGCGAACAGTGCCGGCGTTCAGCCTTGCACAGCGCCAGGTATGACCTCTCGCTACCTGACGCTCTCCCATACATTTCAATGGACGAACCTTTTCGTCTCTTTAAACTGTTTTTTTTTTTTTTCAAAAAAATCACAAATAATTCTGTGACCTCTTCTGGCATTGAAAAAGCAGTTTTTTCATAATTTTTTCATTTTTTTATATATTTCCTCAGAAATGACATTACAGGTCTGGCATTAAAGTGTTCATGTTACAATGTTATTACAATGTAATTCCATATGTTTTCGCTTTGTTACTAGTTGATAGATGCTTGAAAACAGACTTTAAACACACCGCCTCCTGCGCTCTGGGCTTCAAACAAGTATTTTTCAGCGCCAGAGATTTGTGAGGCTGTTTTTTTGCTGAATATGGTGTGAGTCGGTCGCTATGAGCAGTCGCTACCATGCGCTCCCATACAGCGCTGTACTGGTCAAATAGCGACTCCTCACAATGTATTCAACATTACTGAACAGCGACTGAGTCGCTATAAAGTAGCGACTCGCGGCTGAGCACTGCGACTACTAGCGGGCGCTCTGAAAATGCCTGCTACAGACGCTCATCTGTCGCTACCTGCCGCTAATGATGAATCAGCCTGATAGACTCCAAGGAGGGACATTACCCCCAAATGAGGGACAGTTGGGAGGTATGCATAAAGAGTTACAGGATCTGATGTCCCCCCGTCCCTGCACAGCCGCGCACATCTGTGAATGTGTATTTCTATCTTTCACTTAATACATATTATTACAATAATCAAGGCAGTAGTTACATAACTTCAAAGTTAAAGTGGACCATAATCTTCACCCCCATGTGCCCCCTGATTTGGGATACTTTTTGGGATAAAGTGTGAAACTCCTGTTTCACCAGGTAGACTTATGTCGCCAATTAGCATTCAATGCCACATATATGAAGAACAGCATAGAACGCTGTGAATCCTTGGAGCGGCAAGCATCCTTTTGGTCGCTCCCCTCTAGCTGTGCTGGTTTTTCAGATAGGTCATTAGCCACACAGCCGGAAGGATGCCCGGAACATGTGCCGTGACATGTGCATGCACTATGGAATCGACAGATCAGTAAGTATACCCAAATTTAGATGCCCCTTGGACAGGAAATAGACTGACCCCCAAAGTCTTTTAGACTTCAGCACTGGCCATGAAGGGTTTGGTCCCATTTAAATACCACAGGAGCATGGCTGTGTTTCTCTTGGTTATATGCACACACCTGTGGCCTGGGTAACCTATGATGTTACATTTAGCAAATATACTACTTACCTTATACATCTCTCATCTCACTTCTCCAATGCTGCTCCTCTTTGTCAGTTCCTTCACTAGGTACCATTATCTAAACGAATTTAGTTTATAATGCTGACCTTAACCTTCAAAGCTCTCCTCAACCCTGATCACCTCTTCCCTCTGTCACCCTTAGGACTTCTCATCTGGAACTCCACTCCTCTGGAATGCCCTCCCTCATACATTTCACCACTCTTCAAGCCTTCAAGCCGCAACTATTTAGAGCAGCCCCTCATCTGATTTAGGAAGTCCACTTCACTGTCTTATCACCCTTTGGAGCACTTGCCTCGCATCCTCAACCATCTATTTTAAATTCTAGATTCCTAGTGTACTCCAGCATTATTGTGCATCTGTGTAGTTAGTATTATATTACTTGACTCTAGTAATGTCTGCCTTGAACTGTGCCACAAAAGATGATGGCACTTTATAAAAGTTATTATAAATATTAATAATATTAAGAAGACATTCGTATATTGGTGACATTCGTATGTGTATCCAGGTAAGGGTTTGGAGGGGAAAAGAACGCTGTATCCAGGGACAGATTTTGTAACAGCCTTTACATTTGATCTTTTTGATGTTGTTTTTTCTGCATTGTCCCTATACAGACTTCCTAAGAAAGACGATCAGCCAGCACTCCAAAAGATATTGTATTCAAATCCAACAGGTCGATATCACAGCAAAGACCAAAAAGATCCAACAAAATCCAACGTTTCGGGGCGTCTAGCGCCTCCTTCATCAGGGAGCAAAAACAAGCAAGCAGAGATTCCCCTCCACTGAGGATTAAATGTCCTCAGAGGGCCCGGGATTACCACCTGATGTCAGTGGGCGTGTCCCATGTGACATCAGAGCTGATGCAGCCAATCAGAACAACACCAGCCAAAAAATGCAATTACAAACCATATACATAATACAATCATGTGAAACAAGTAAAATAAACACGGCAGAGACCTGATGCGGTCGCTAAACAGGGGCTAAGGTGGGTAGGCCGTTCCCCGCAGCACCACGTGCCAGCAGAGCAGCAAGCCGCTGCGACCTTAGCCCCTGTTTAGCGACCGCATCAGGTCTCTGCCATGTTTATTTTACTTATTTTACTTGTTTCACATGATTGTATTATGTATATGTCGTGTGTTTGCGTCACCACCGCCGACCACAGCACCCACTACAACGCTAGGTAAGAGTGCTTCTGTGGAATCTGACATTATACACACTTCCTGATAGCCTGATAAATTAGGGGTGGGGTGATGGCACAGATGTGTCCCTAGTGATGTTCATTTGGGGTTAAATTATAAGGGTGGACTGGCCATAGGGAGGCTTGGGAGAATTCCTGGTGGGCTGCACTACCTTGAAGCTGGCAGGGCAGCTGATTCTAATACCCATATCCAATCCCTGCCTCCTGAGCCCCCCCCCCCCCCCCGCAGTCCCTGACACCTTTGTACCCTTGTAAATAAGAAATCCTAGCCCATGTTCTTCCATTGCAATGCTATAGCCTCAGATTTAGGACTGGGAGGCCATACCCACCCCTGTCATAACATCTGTCCTTACAGTTCTTTAGCACCAAGCTTTAGTACCATTGATTTAACAGTGGTCATACCCAACCTGGCCAATGACCTGCCCCCGAAAAGCTATAGCCTCAGCCTTGGAGTGCAATCATTGACTGGCCACAAAGCACACGGAGGGGCCCCATGGCGGGCTGTTCATGGGCTGGTAGGGGGCCAGTCTGCTACTGGAGGCACTACTGTACATGAACAGAAAGTTTGCTCCATTATTAATCCCATAGTCCCAGTTTGGCACATTCGAAGCTGGAAGTGGTTTTGCCTAAGCACTTTGCCCAAAGCTGGGCCCTACTTATAGTAGGCAATTGGTGGGGCCCCATATCAGAGATATGTTTATCCTCTGTCACAAGACATTATCTGGTCTATTTAAAGAAAGAGTAGTAGATCCTTTGAACAAACTGCCAGCTGAAGTAATTGGAAAAGAGACTATGTAAGCAAAGTACATAAGCTGTCATTCAGCAGCTCACCTCCTCATGGCTGCCCTCTTCTGACCTGTCAGAACACAGATGCTCCTGAACGTAGAAACAAGGCAAAAAGTAGTGGCACACCCCCTGAATTCCCTTGCCATGGACCACCAATAATAGGGCTAAGCTGGTGGTCTAAAGCTCTGCATTATCAGACTGTGAACACTGGGAGAGAGGGTGAACAGCCAGGGTAATGAAAATGTCTGTCTTAAAAGACCCCACCCATATTGCTGATTAATATGCAGCATTACAGAGCCAAGGCTCACGCCCAAATATTTCAAAAGATAAATCATAAGGTGAAACTGTAAACCTTGATATCGCTGCAATTTCTTCCATTTAAAGAAGAAAAAGCTGGGGGTGTGTTAAAAAAAGATGGTTTAAAGTGGACCAAAACCCAGGATTTTGACTATCCTGGGTCTTGGTCCTTTATTAACCCGATAAGGGGTGCCCCACTGTGCAAACCACCCCAGATCACCGAGCCCAACTCACCTCTTCTGGGTCCTACTGCGCACGCACGGTCGCATCCCCCACTTCCCTCTAACAGGGAGCATGCCCGCGTCGGCCATTCACAAATGCCTGGTGTGGGTACGTGCCCTGCTAGCGGGACAACGAGGATGAGGACGTGGCTTGCGCTTGCACCATTGGACCAGGAAACAAGGTAAGTGTATGGGGTGACCTGGGGGGTTTCATACAGCGGGGCATCCTGATTTTGGAGGCCACAGGGGGAGGGAATTGATTGGCCTGAGAATCTTTTAGGCAGTTTTCTCTCCTAAAAGGGAGTTAAAATTTTCACCTGGAATGGGGGGATGAGGGGCCTGTCCTAAGACCTGCACTTAAAGTGCACCTATACTCAGAGGGAAGTATATGTAGTCACCTTCTATCCCCAGTGCCTCAAAACAGCCTGTGTTTCTTTTTTTTACCTCAGCCTTTGCCCAATATTCATAACAACACGAAATGGATGCATTCGGCCATATTGCTCCCTGGCTGAGCAGCCCCAGCCCCCAGTGATGATGCAATCAGTTAGCGTACACACAATTCAACAATAGGGAGCACTTCAACTGCCAATATGTGACCTTTTGGTTGTAACTGAATTAATTATCGTATACTATATACCATATACCATATTACTGGTGTTTTTATGAATATTAGGCAGAGGTTGAGGTAAAAAAAGAAACACAGGCTGTTTTGGGGCACAGGGTTGCTCACACAAAAATGCAGTTATCCCTTCTGGAAGAACTAGTAATTTAAGTGAAATTTAATATATTTCCCTCATGTTTCATCCAGAGTTTGACAAGCTTTTCTGAAGATATACATTATAAATTTTTGACACCACTAAAAGGATGATTTTATTAAATTGAGTGCTGGAATATCTTCAGGACTTGCTAGGTTAGTATATGATATGCCTTATCCAAGCATCTAAGGCTATTATTGCCCCAGCCTTGGGTCAGTGCTAACATCTTTTTTTAATCATTACCCCAAGACCCTGCAACCATATACAACTTTGTAACTAAAGAATATACATACATAAAATATTAAAGAAATGCCAAATGTCCTTGGGATCTGCCTCTTACCTGTATATTTGAAGGGCCCCATGCAAGAGAAATTTGTGTACTTTTCTAATGACAGTGCTGGTCATGGCAAGCTGATGGAATAGTCAGTTACTGGTCTTACAGGGGTCATAGGGGTGCAAGGGTGTCAACCTCGGTTTGCCTGTGTACTGCATTCAGTAGCAGAGGGGGGGGGGGTTCATAATGATCAGTGCAACGGTCAGAGCTAATCCTCTCTCATGTCATTGGCAACATTGGCACCCCGCATCCAAATGACTGTCCCCTCATGTCAGTCATGACAGGCCTTGCTGGCTCCCTTCGCTACAATAGAGGGACGCGCCAGCCATCAGCAAGCCCCCACCATTGCAGTAAATGAAGTGGGTGTAGCCAGTCGCCATGAGTGATGCGATGAAGCAGCCAGACGACCACAGGCTATGGTTGTGAGCGGGGATGGCTTGGTCTGTATCTCTGGTTGAGGTAAGTTTGAAACGCTCAGTATAAGGCTGATCAGCTACTCTGGACTATTGGTGAGTATGTATATTTTTTTTTATTTTTGGCAGGACAGTCCCTTTAAACTGTGCTCGCTCTCTCCCTAAGGTTGCCTTGCCCATGCCAAACTCCTACCTAAACTAGCAGAGAAACAGATGCAATATCCAGGCCAATTTAACCTCCAATTTCCAAATAAATCCAGTAGTAAGCAGACAGATTCCACTCTATATGCTGGTCTCACACTTTGAAATTTGAATGCAATCATTGTACAAACTTACCAACATTTCTATTGTATATCTTTATAGCTGCACTAAATCTATTTTACTCAGTAAGAGCTGCTATACTACTACAGCTATACTACCAAATTATATTATAATAATACAATTAGAATTAGTGAGGCAGGCCCTCACTTTTGGTAAGTAAATCATTTGCCATTTTGTATACAAATGTCTGATTTTATCCTTGCCTTGTAGTACTGATCACTGAGAGGTATGATTCAAAGAAGACAGAACATTTCAGCAGTTTATAAATGTGTAATTGATTGATAATTACGTTGTGGGGAGTCGCTATATGAGCAGTACAGCGCTGTATAGGAGAGAATGGTAGCGATCAGTGCGACCGACTCACACCATAATTATCAAAAAAACAGCCTCACACACCGCTGGCGCTCAAAAATGCTTTGCTGTATCCCAGAGCGCCAGAGGCTTTGTGATTAAAGGCTGTTTTTGAACATGCATTCACCAGTAACAAAGTGAAAACATGGATTTACATTGTTATAACATTGTGACATGAACACATTAATGCCAGACCTGTAATGTCAATTCTGCATAAATACGGTATATAAAAAATGAAAAAAGTTTTCAAAAATGGCTTTTTCTAGGCCAGGAAGGGTCACAACATTATTTGAGATAAAAAAAAATAATAATAATAAAAACCCCTTGTTTAAAAAGAAGTAAAAGAACGTCCATTGAAATGTATGGGAGAGCGACAGGTAGTGAGAGGTAAGACGTGGCGCTCTGCAAGGCTGAACGCCGGCGCTGTACGCTGAGGCTGGGATAATGATGAATCGTACACTACATGGCGTTTTCCCAGTCGCTCACCAGAATCGGCTTCATAAATGTGTAATTGCGTGCCGTGTCCGGCGTTCACCTGACACTACCTGCCGCTTACAAGGCACTACCTGGCGCTATCCCTTTCTGAATAAGGCCCAAACTTTCTCCCACCTTATCCCACTTGGGAACACTAAATAATTAGCCATTTCAAAGCACCTGAAAAATCACTGATTGTATGTAAATATTTCCTGTATTTTAGGGAAAACTGTTATCTTTGTTTTATTTTCTGGGTTTGTGAGTGAGCAATTCAAAGCAGAACAAAACCTGAGAATTTGGGATGCCCTACTATGTGAAACCACCCAGGTCACCCAGTGAAGCGCACCTCACCTCGGCCCAACGGGGCATGCACAGGTGCTCAGCCAATGAGAGCCGTTAGATGTGGTTATGTCTTTTAGTTAATGGCTCATATAAACTTGAATGGGAAGCGCGCACTGCTGCATCCCTGTACCCCAACCTTAGACTTGCTCCCACCCCAGCCTTTCAAAACAATGAGAGCCGTCTGCCAAATCACGTATCATTGGATGAGAGCCCGCACATGCTCTGTCGGGACTGGAAAAGGTGAGAGACTATGGGTGCCCTAGGGTGTTTCACACAGTGGGCAATCCCTGGGAGTTTCGGGAGTCTTTTAGATTCCAGGCTGGCTGCTGCTGGGTTTTGTTCCACTTTAAGATTTACTGACGTTTTAATTTGAAAAGAGAATTCAACTAATTGTTGCATTGCTTTAATGAAGATTTTAGGTGCAAATCTTGCTCTAACTTCCTTCCTTTGAAACACATACATTTATTTCAAAATAAAGCAAGAAACAGTCCTAGCTTTTATTATATATATGTATAATATGTACTGAATCAAGGCTTCTGTGTTAAAAAAGAACAAAGCTTATATGCTTACTTATATGCTTCTTCTACCACATATAAATATAATATCAATTTTTAGGGAAATTTAAGGAATCCGGACAAGTCAGCATACTTTTGATTAGGACCCCACGTCCCATTTATTCTGCAACAAATCATTTTCTGCTAAAGCATTCTAGTGTTGCTGGAAATGCCTAATTGCTAAGGGCAACAATTGTAGCTACTTTACAGTTTCTACTACCGTCAGAGTGGTGTTTTAATATTAATATCCAGCAGATGGCAGTATTTGCATAACAATCACAAAATGCCAAATAGTCATATAGGGAGCTCATTGAAAAACTACCTGTGAATACATGTATCATTTATCATTGCCTCATTGCTAAGCTGCTTCATGCAGGCAAACTGCAACTTGACTGAGTTAATTAGAGTTTCTGCTTTCACTATTATTATTATTGTTACTGTTATTATTGTCATTACCATTAGCATGAGCTTGTAACTAATAGGAGCCGCTGGCAATGAAATGCTAGCTTCTAATAATGGAGGAAATGCAGCAGACGCAGATCTGGCATGGAAATGCTCAGAGAACAGGTTAGTGTCTTGGGTGTTCTGGTCTGTGGGTTTGGGTTATGCTGGAGCAGACTTGCCAGGTCTACCTTAAATAAACTGACCAGATGTCCCACTTTCGTTGGGGCAGTCCCACTTTGAGGCCCACTGTCCCTCCGAAAACTCAGGTCCACCTAAATGTCCCTCTTTGCTTACATGGGTAAGACTCTCCAACCAAATGCAGAATGCTAGATGTCTGGGTGGTTTACAACTCCTCTGACTCTTTGGTTGAATGGTGGTAGTGGAATACATGGACTTCTGAGCATTGGTTTAGCAATATCTTCTATGGACCAAATATTCCTAGAGCATGTGACCCATAATTAAGCCACACACTAAATCACACCCCTACTCTGCACATAACCCACAAACTGGTTTAACTGTCCCCTTTGAGACCCCCCAAAATGGTCAGTTTAACTTTAAAGTCTCTGTCCAGGCACACACAAACTTCTTCACTCATTATCCACCTTGAAAACAGTGTAGAATCAGCCATTTCAAAGCATCTCAAAATCTCAGATTATATGTAAATACCTTATTGTATTCTAGGTGAAGCCACATTTCTTTACTTCACTTTCTGGGTCATGGCAGAGCTGTGAAGCACATGTCATGGAGCAGCCTTATGATTCATACGTGTGCTTTTATGTGGTCAGAAACAGCCATGGGACTACTGTGGCTTGCCATGTTCCCTTAGATCAGGAGGAGGGGCAAACTTGAAGCCCTGCTACAGTTTCTACTATGCAATGTAGGAAATGGAGAAAAGGCACATGGGACAGGCATCAGGTGAGCTGCCCGTTGCCTTATTTTTGCCATTGGGTTTACAATCCCTTTAAATGTCCTCTCTTGAATGGTGTTTCACTTTTTTTGTTCTCTTATTTGTGTGCTCTATGTTCCAACGTAGAGTCCAGACACACACTGAATTTCTCCCACCTTATACCTTGGAACAGCATGAAACAAACTATTTAAAAGAACCTCAAAATCTGAATGTATATATAACTTAATGCTTTCTAGGCAAAACTGTTTCTTTGCTTCAATGTCTGGGCTGTGGCTGAGCAGATGATGGGGTGTTTTGAAGCAGCTTAATGAGTGATGAGCAGTAGGACCACTGTGGTTTGCTGTCCTCACTCATGCTGAGAGCTCCAAGGTACAGGGTGACTGTAAGATCACTATTTGTTACCTGTTATAGCTTCTCCCCTACACTACAGGAAATAGAGGAGAGGCACATGGGGCAGGCTTCAGGTCAGCTGCTTGCTGGCCAAATCGGGGGGGTCCCAGTGGTAGATAATCATCCAACCCTGGAGTCTTTTAGACTCCAAGGCTCGCACAACATGCAATAGGTCCACTAAATATAGGCTGAATCAAGGGCAGGCTATAAACATTTTACACATGCATCTGGCTGAGGCCTAAATATAGGTCACCCTTGATACAGATTTTTTCTTTCCACATATGCTGCATAATAATGGCCTCTGCTATGTTTGGTTTATTCTTCAAAGAGAAAGGGTCATTCTGGGTCAGGCTTCCCTGGAAAATGACCTATATATGTTTGCCTTTTATAGGGCTATTGAATATGTCTATATCAATTTCCAGAGAAAAAGTTAGACAATAAAAAGCAAGATCTTCCAGCCTGGATAAACAGTGAGGTCTCCTCCTGGCAGGAACCCATACAGAGAACAGAGAGCGGCCCTTTTCAGAAATCTTCATCCGGCACTCGTGGAGAGGACACAGTTGAGTGCCATTGATTTAGGAGCAATTACGTGTGATCTCTTTCGCACTCCTTATATTGTTTTCCTACCCTGCACGGCGGCTCACGCAGTGAACATTTACTGAATCAAAAGAGCCGTAGCAAGGAGTTCCATGTTTAATCGCTTTGTGCACAGCTAGCATCCATGAGGTTCAGGGAAGATCTCTGTAACGCAACACCAAACTAAGATTTTGTGTTAGAGCAATAAATAGCATCCAAAATATTTTACATAGAAAATACACTTAAAAATAGCAATATACCAGGAATGTAGCTGGGGAAGGGGGGGGGATTTGCCCTGGGTGCAGCGGGTCAGGGGGTGCCAAAGGGGTGCCTGAGAACAGGTGGGGGCACCATTTTGAATTTTTGCCCCAGGTGCCAGCAAGCCTAACTACTGCCCTGGGTGCAGCGGGTCAGGGGGTGCCAAAGGGGTGCCTGAGAACAGGTGGGGGCACCATTTTGAATTTTTGCCCCAGGTGCCAGCAAGCCTAACTACTCCTCTGCAATATACTATTGAGATAAAACCATTAAATCACAAACAGCAACATACACCCATAACATCCGGAACTTTATTATGTATGCAGATTAGCATATTACTTTGACTAGCATAGCAATTTTTACTGCACTCTGGGTCTGTTTCTAAAAGGACTTATCTATGTTGTTAGGCTAGAACCCTAAGATTTGTCTGGGCATAATAAAAAAGGCTCAATCTCATGCACCCATGTTCCAACGTGACTTTCGCCCAGCACGCTTTGACTGTCTACTGCTGATAATAATCTGAGGGATGCCTGTTCCCTTTTGGCTGAAAGCAGAGGTGTGCCCTAAAGTCATCTGAGGTGTGCAGTGAAGCCAACAGCAGAAGAGCAGCAGTGTTTTATCATGTGGGCCTGCATAAGAATGAGCATATTGGATGTCAGATAAGTATAGGTTTCTTATGGTTTCACCATTTTTCCAGAGCATTTTTCACCATTTTGCGCTTTATAGGTTTAACTGAGAATTTTGAAGGAATTTCAAGGGATTTCACAGAAAAAATTATATATTGTTTTCTTTTCAAGCACAGTCTGGGCTTTAACATGAAAAAGTCTTGTTTGTAATTCTTTCAGTGTTTTTTTTAACATTTTTCTTGTTTTTCTAGTTGTACTTGGCTTGTTCTAGTGGCCAAAGTTTTCTCTCAAAATCCTCAAAGCATTCATGGGTTTCCATATAAAAATTGACAAAAAAACTGAATCAAAACCACACTTTCCTAAGAAATCTTTATGCAAACAAGAAAGAAGCCAAACCTGAAACAAGCAGGGTCCCCCAAACAAAAACATGCATAGCTACTTTCAGGGTAGGGTTGCCAGACACCTCAAAGAAAAACATGCGTAATAAAAGCGCATAAAACAACTCTTAACATTTCTTAAAGGAGCACTATCATGAAATGATGCAATATTAAAAACCCATATAAACACATTGGTTAATGAGAGGAGGGGTCACTTATACATCCAAACTGGATAAAACTCCCGCCAGGCTTGTGGTTTTCTTCTCCTGGTAGAAATAAAATCCAGGGGTGACAGGTTTAGTGTATTAGGGGTGACAGAACCTGTCATCCAGTTTCCTCTTCCTTCCATTAATAAAAATAAAAAACAAGCATGGCTGAATATTTCTTGATGCCAGGTGTATAAGTGATGTATGTCGGGAAGTAGTACCCCACATCCTTCCTGGGGCCATGCTTCCTGCACACCCTGCAAGCCTTCTGGGGATATCTGTTACCACCCATGTGGGGAACGCACTTTATAAAGTGCTTCCCAACTAACCTGACCTTGTTGTCATTGGTTGTCACCTGTGGCGCCTCCTCATTATCCACAAACAACAAAGCAGAGAGTAACTGCAGCTGGTACTTTATGAAATACAAATCGGAACCTGGTACTGCTGCCTTGAAGACATCAAAGGGGTTATAAGCCAGTTGGACCCAAAACATTTCTTCTTTTTTTCGTACCAGGCTTTGGATTTTCAGTGATGTTGTAATAGGTTAGAATTTGGTCCATCATATCAACACCACCCATGAATTTATTATACTCTTTGATACAACATAGTTTTTGGGAAGGGGCACAGGGACCACATTGCCATATATATATATATATATATTAAATATATATTTAGCTCATGTAAAAAGGTGTGCATAGATCACTAAACATCTTTGTTTGTTAAGCAGCTAAGCTGTGTGTGTAAAAAGTGACAGCATCTAGAGAGTTAACAGGCAGAAGCTGCTAGAGGTTACACCACAGAGAGAGGCCCCAATGCAGCCTGGGAAAACAGAGATTATATATGGACCTTACACTTCCTGGATTAGTAAGTGTGAGTGTGAGTCAGCCATGTGTTAGCTCCAATCAGACATGTGTGAGTGCAGAGCCTAAGGTGGGCCGCAGAGAAAGTGGATCGGATGCACATAGGAAAACCAACACACAGAGGGAGAGAAGCCGAATACCCTGGCCAGGCAGTAAGCAAGTCAGCACAGCTTTGAGAAAGGATACAGCCGAGCTTAGGGGGATTGGGGCAGAGAAACTGAAGACATTACAGTATATGAGGTACCGATAGTTTGTCCACCCCAGCCCTTAGAGCAGTACATGAATGCAAAGGCTGTCTATAATAATGCTGATACTGCTGGAATACGCATTGTTGTGTTGAATAAAGGAAATACACTGTTTAACATGTGATCTCTCTCAGGAGCACAGTTCCCTCAGTTCTCAATGAATCCACGACACCCCACGGTGCTTACTCTTGTTAATGGCATATGGGCAACATCTACCCACCATCGATCACGCAACTGTAAGCTCCAAATGCAGGCTTCTTGGGACAGTAAACAGCAATAGTTGTAGATTGTAGATCCCATTAATAATTTTAGATTGTAGATCCCATTTTTCATTATCCCTTCATGAAAAACGGTGATCTAGCTGAGATTCAGGTTTCTTGGACAATCAGGTGACCAATGTTATAAACAGGTCACCTATCCATGACCACGGATGGCCTTCTCAAAGTTCCCCAGTAACTGACATGCAATGGCTCCACGATGGCCCTGAGGTGAGCAAACACTAGCCAAATAAAATTTACATGATTGGCAATTAATGGTAGAAGAGGCAGCCATGTAACTACAGCCAGACTACAGGGAGACCGGGGGTGTGGCCAGCGTGCTGGGTAAAATCAATGCACTCTTACCCTGCCTCCCAGGCAGCTGACACTTGTTGGAGCATGCCCGCGCTGGCCATTAACATATGGCTGGCGCAAGCACGTGTCCTGTTAGAGGGAAGCAGAGGGTGCGGGCCTCAGAGCCGCTGCTCTTAGACACGCTGTGGGACCGGGAAGAAGTGAGCTGGGTTCAGGCAATCTGGGGGGTTTGACACAGCAGGGAAAGGACCCAAACCCAGGATAGTCAAAATACTAGTTTTGGTCCACTTTAAGAATTAATAAAAAAAAGAGAGTCAAGTCGGGACATGACAGTCAAGACATTCAAAGAGGAACTCTCTAACTTTTTAAACCCTGCAAACACCACCCTCCCCTGTACTAAGCCGGATTTGCCCATTAAAATAATGAAAAAATCACCTAATTGTCGCAATCCTCCCCTAATTCTGGCAGGGGGTGGGACTCTGAATGGTAGCCGTAGACCTGAGTGACAGCTGGAGTTGTGTGAATGACCAGTACAGCCACACTGTTGCACGGAACTGGGCTGCAGCCAGAAGCCAGGATGTTGGGAGAATGACGCTCAATTCCAGGCAAGGTAGAGGCAGGATGTGGGGCAGTTACATAACTACTGGACTTCCATTTTAAGTGCCAACTCACAAGAGGGTTGTGGTAATTTATTTAGCTGTGAGCAGATTGCTTTAATTCTATTAATGTCATACTCCCCCAATCGCGTCATTACAGACCCCACATTACAGACAGTGAGCGCATCACACATCACGGGCAGTGTGCATGACATCCCAAATACAGGTAGTGCGTGGGGCATCCCAAATACAGGCAGTGCGTGGGGCATCCCAAATACAGGCAGTGCGTGGGCCATCCCAAATACAGGTAGAGTGTGGGGCATCCACAATATTGGCAGCGCAGCATGCCCCCCCAAAAATCTCACATTACTGAGCTGCCACGCCACAGCTGTCACACGCCAACCTAAAAACATAGGGATAGAGAGAGACATAGACAGGCACAAACACAGGAGATACATACCGCTCCCTGCTGCTCTCGTCTGGGACCACCCGCTGTCATCGCTGCTTCCCATCGCCGCCCACCGCCTGCATATTAGCCTCCATGGTGCCGGTTCCAGCTTTTAGGTGGATGTGGCCGGTCACTTGCACCAGCGCCAATGGGCACTGGCGCGAGTCACAGGACATGCCCACTAGGTTGGCTGGTTAAACTTATGTGTTTATGCAGAGATATAGCTAGGCATTCTGGCACCCAGGGCAAAGATTCCAACTGGCACTCCCCACCTGTGCTCAGGCTCCCCTTTGGTGCCCCTTTGACCTTTTGCACCCAGGACACTCCCCCTGCCCCCCCTAGCTACGCATCATTCGGCTGGCATGGGAGGTGACTGACTGCAGCGGTGATGGGCGAAGGCAGTCGCCGCTCTGTGTGTCTCTCTCTCTATGTGTTTAGGTCGGCGGGAGACGGCTGTGACATGGGAGCTCGAGAATGTGAGGTTTTTTTTTGTTTTGTTTTTTTTACTTTACTTATAGAGTGATCAAAGAGTTTGATGAAGAAACAAAATTTGTTTATAATATTCACCATAGTGTCAAGGGCCTCATGGGTCATTGATTGTATTTGAATTATTAAAACCATTGGGTGTTTTAAATTACTAAGAACTTGGTGTATGTGGCAGACATATGGGGCCTGATTTACTATTTCTTTGACAGCGTGCCTTTTTGAGCAGCACATGACTTGCCTTGGTACGGCTCCAATATGCGGTATGCACCACAGTGTACAATCCCGGTCACTTTTACAGTGTGTTGACAAGCACAAATGCGAGAAAATTTTGATAAATCCGGTTTTTGATATGGCGTCATGGTGCTTGATAAATCAAGCCCATGATATAGCATTCCCCTGCCTCTGGTAAAGCAGTGCTAAAGTCAAAATGACTGCAGTGGCTCACAAAAAAATAAATTACCCTGAAATATAAGTCTACATGACCATCACACAATATATCATTTTCTGTGTAAAATACCAGTAGTGTTTAACAGGTATATCAAATTAGTCCACTATAAACCTTCTGTTATAAAGGAGATCCTGTTGTGGATCCTTGCCAAGAGAAAATACATATAAATAGAACCACCAAAAAGCCACTAGATTCCAAATCATAGAACATGCTGTGATGTTTGGCTACTAGTTGGCCACTTTAAATTTCTGTTCGTTGCTTGTTGCCAACTTTAAACCTTTGTGTTTTCCTATTAACTAGGACATATGTCTCTATCCACTAGATGGTCTATTGCCTATTATTATCCCAGCTTGTTGTAGTGGGCACACCTTTCTGGAAGTAATCCATCAAATAATATTTTGGTTGTACAGGGTTTCCCTAAAAAAATTATAAAAAAAGCAGAAAAAAACACATTTTCCTAAAATATCAATTTGCAAACAAGAAAAAACAAGCTAAATCTGAAACTGCAAGGGTCCCCCCGAACAGAAAAATACCCAACATGCATAGCTACGTTTAACCCTTTTAACTGTCAGCCTACTTGAGATGTTGTCATGCTCTGTTGAGAGGTCATTTTTCAACATTTTGCGCTATGTTAAAACATATGTTTTTTAAAATTTGTCTTGTTTATTTCAAATAAAAATAAATCCATATTACATGTGAAAGCCCAATTTCTCTCGATTACAATAGTACCACATAGGTAGCACTTGCCCCCTGTCCCTGCCCAGAAGACCCCCAATCTGAATTTTTTTTTTTTTAATACTCATCTCCCATCCATCCTGAGCACTGTGTCTGACGCCAAACACTCTGGCTTCTAGCTTTTCTGCTGATGCCGGAAGCCTTTTATACCTGCTGAGTGATGGGACGTAAGGAATTAATGAAAAAAAATTACATAGTGTACCCCCTGGGCTTTGGGGGAGCAGGTAATGGGGGTGGCTGGGGGTTAATGGCAAGTCATCCAATAGCCCCAACTGGTATGCAGGTGACTTGCCGCCCCCCCCCCCAGCCTTGTGAACTGCTATAGGGGGCTCATATATCCCTTACCAGTTTACAAAAGGTTAAATGTAGAAATAAACACACTGACACCAGAGGAAAAAAAAAATAAAAAAAACAATTCTCTACTCACCCGATGCTGTGTCCCACAGCAATCCGATGACAGATGCCGGTGGTGAGGGCGGTGCATCTGGGGACGAGAGAAGAACAGTAGGAATTGGGACCGCTCCCGAGGTAAGAACGCTGCCTTTAGCTACTGGAACACAAGATGTTGATGACCTTATATAAAGAGGCTGAATTAGAGGGGTTAAACCAGTAAACTCACAACCAACCATCTAAAATTGACCCATTGGGACAGCAAACCTAACCTAACCTAAATCATAGGGAGAGGAAGCAGGGGGACAAAGGAGGGAAGACAGGGGGCATGCTCACGCCGCCCTACAATAGACTTGAGCATGTTCGTCCACAAAACGCCACTTATCTGGTTCTATTTCAGTGACAAGTCCCACTCACTGTCATCGTTTCATACACTTAGGAATTGTGCAGAATTTGTGGAGACTGAGACAAATCCCAACAATTTACAAGAATGATGTGAGACCAGTCTCACTGTTAAGGCCCCTGGAGGCCAATGTCCCAACATAAAAATCCAGTGGCAACTGCCGCAATTGAACATTGGCTTAATTTTTCATCATCACTTCCTCGGATTACTGCCTGGGTGCCCTGCTTGGACTGAGTGTCTAGCCCTTTAATCTTCTTGGACTGAGTGTCTAGCCCTTTAATCTGCTTGGACTGAGTGTCTAGCCCTTTAACCACAGTAAGTCCTCCATTCCCTGACATGGGAGGGGATTGGGTGCGGTGTAGTTCCTTGCACCTTTCTTCTTTCATAACAGTACATCCCTATCCATTTTCTGTGCCTGATGTCTACATGCTCAAATTAATCAGTGCGGTTATCCCCTCTCCTGAACCGTATACTCATCTCATCTCCAGGGCCTCCCGTTTATATTCCTCAAGTGAGCGGCAATTCCTCTGTAACTGAAGAAATTGACTATATGGGATGCCCCTACGAAGGCATAAAGAATGAAAGCTAGAGCAGTGCAGGACTGAATTTCCAGCGGCCAGTTTTCCAAAAGTTTATGTTCCTAAGCGGCCATTCTTCTCTGTAATCTTTAAGTCGAGGAACACAATATTATTCACACTGATCTTGTGAGTGAGGCGAATGTTTTGTTCCTTGTGGTTTAGAACTGCCACAAATTCAATGAGTTCAGATTCAGTCCCCTACCACAAGATCAGCATGTCATCTATGTAGAGAAGCCAGAGGGCGACATGTGCCCCAAACCATGCACTGCCAGACACCTCTATCTCCTTCCTACAGCCGATGTGCAGGCAGACATAGGAGGAGGCACATGCCGCCCCCCATAGCTGTTCCTCGAACCTGATAGTAATACTTACTATTATAGGTAAACTATCAACACATGTGGAGTATATGGGATGCCCCTACGAAGGCATAAAGGATGAAAGCTGGAGCAGTGCAGGACTGAATTTCCACTGGCCAGTTTTCCAAAGGTTTATGTTCCTAAGCGGCCATTCTTCTCTTTAATCTTTAAGTCGAGGAACACAATATAATTCACGCTGATCTTGTGAGTAAGGCGAATGTTTTGTTCCTTGTGTTTTAGAACTGCCACAAATTCAATGAGTTCAGATTCGGTCCCCTACCACAAGATCAGCATGTCATCTATGTAGAGAAGCCAGAGGGCGACATGTGCCCCAAACCATGCACTGCCAGACACCTCCATCTCCTACCACTTGCCGATGTGCAGGCAGGCATAGGAGGAGGCACATGCCACCCCCCATAGCTGTTCCTGGAACCTAAGAGTAATACTTACTATTATAGGTAAACTATCAACACATGTGGAGTGTTGTCTATGCCTCTAAAAGCTCTGTACAGCAAACACACCAATGTAATGTACATTGCTAACACATGTTGCTAGGGAAAACCAGAGAAATCTTTTAAAACACAGAGCTACAAATATATAGAAACATTAACAGATTTGTTCAGTGCCTTGAGGACATTATTTTGGCACACAATAAAGACATAGAAAGCTGACTTATCCTTTAACATCTTTAGAAATTAAAGTGGACCAAAACCCAGGATTTTCACTATCCATTTTGAGCCCTCCCCTCTGGGGCATCCCGGTTTGGAATGTCTGATGTGTGACCAATATACATACCTTGCTGCCGTTCTCACCAGGCCATGCAGGCCAGAGAAATATGAGATTTTTCCTTGCCCCATACAGGATTATCTTCTGTACTGCCCTGGTGGTAACAAGTACATGGAGAGGGCTGGAGCCTGGAGGAACATGGTTTTGAAGTATTGGTGGAGAGGGAGAGCAGCAGCTCCAGTGCAGTACACTGTGCACCATCAGGAAAGGCATTTCATGGCTCAGTGGTCCTTGGCACCCACCCACCTGGTTTTGCCAGGCGCTGATGCGGCCATGGTCATGTCATCCAAGTTTAGTTTTTAGTCAGGCCACCTTCTAGTAGTCTGACTCTTGACCCCATTACAGTGTAGATAAATCTATTTAGTGTGCATACGGCTCTTACGTCACTGTTTACTTCAACACAGATTACTGCCAGCATAAATATATCTTCTTGAGCCTGGCAGTGAACTCTAAAGGAGGTTGGTGTGAATTTCCAAAGGAATGGGATTCAGGCCACTGTCTACTTTTAGCAAAAGGTGGCCTTCTTATAAAGAAAGCTGTGGTTTTGGCTGTAGAACGAGGTGCACAAAGAACTGGACAACAAATGTGTTACCTATGGCAACTGTGGTTTCTTCACTTGCAAGAACAGTATATGGTAAAAACTAGAGCTGGTAGCATTGGTGTAATTTCCCAATTTAATAGCTTGAACTCTTTGTGACTTGCCCCAGTTGCTTTTATTTGTGATATTTCACATATGTTTATTTTGTTATTACATTTTGAATGTTCAGCTTGTTGGTTTCAAATTCTTTTTAGCTTTTTTTCATCCCTTTAATTATAGCTGCATCCTGTTCCAAAAGGAATTGATTTACCAGTTATGGACTTTATAAAGATTCCTTTATGCCTCTGGGTAATATTACCCTGGATGATTAGAGACTTCTTAAACTTTTCACAAAGGAAGCCAAGTTCAGCTAAAGAGAGATTGTCTTGAAGTTTTTTTGAATCCAGTCTGTCCATGTTACTTGTTCTGTTCTGTCTTGCGGTCTGCTCTCAATCTTTGCAGTTTATATTATGTAAAAGGAACAAACATTTTATTGGTCTCTTTTTGGCAGATCTGCCGGCTCCATGACACATACTATGAAACGTTTTTGAGAAACCTGGCAACCTGATGTTGGGTCTGTATAACTCTGTATATAATAAATACAAACCATCCTCTACAATAATGTACAGTCTGCATGACTGATCAGTTTCTGTCCATAGTATGTGTACCATGGTATATTGATAAAAATGTTTAGAGCCTTTCAATATTAGAATAAGAAGCCTCTCCACATTTTAATGATTCTCTAAAAAGGCTATTGCTTACAATGTTGTCAAAAAAGTTTACTTCATTATTAGTGATTAGTGATCATACCAGAAGCGTGCTGTAACTTACCTCGGCCCCACAATCCTTTTGCTGTCAGTGGCGGCTTCCTCTAAAATTGGCCCCAGCCGGGGCTACAGAAAGATGGCCGCCAGCTCCCATGAGTAAGGACACTCCTAGTTTCAGCACTGCCAGTAGCACTACTGCTTCCGAAATGTCTGGCTAATTTATGCTAGAAAGGAAGCAGTGCTTATGTGAGACACTGAACACCCAGAGTCCCATGAGCGAGGCTGAGAAGGGTCCTCTGGCTGCTCCTTCCATCGTGGAACAATGACAAGGTGTTCCCCCTACAGCTTGCTACCCAACCTCTATTAGACTGACCCAATTTTCCATTAAGAACATGTAGTGCCACTGACCTTGCTTATTGGATCATGTATCTGTGGTAAGGTGAACTCTGCCTCTAAAAAACTTTTTGTAGCAAAGGGTACACATTCTTAGTCACATGGTGCTGTTGGGCAGGGACAACTAATCTTGAAAAATATAAGAAGAACAATCGGTCAGCACTCCAATGTAGATTATATTCAAAATGAGTTGGTATACAGCGTATTGCAAGAAAAGGTAGTCCGACGTTTCGGGGCGTCTAGCGCCCCTTCATCAGGGAAGTATAATACAAGCAAGCAGATGCTGACCTCTCAGAGGGTTAAATAACCCTTTGGGAGACCCGGAATACCTGCCTGACATCAGTGGGCGTGTCCATCGTGACATCAGCGCGGGTGCCGAAATACAGTGTATTATACTTCCCTGATGAAGGGGCGAAACGTCGGACTACCTTTTGTTGCAATACGCTGTATACCAACTCGTTGGATTAATTTTGAATATAATCTACATTGGAGTGCTAGCTGATCTTCTTATGTTCTTGCGGCGCCACCGCCAGCCACAGCACCCACAACAATTATTAAGAGTGCTTCTGTGCAATCTATCATTGTAATCTTGAAAAATAGTTGTGGTTGGGCAGCTCGTTCTAGGGTTAGCACAATCAGCAGGGTTGCAAAATGCAGCTGTGTCCAGTAGTCTGTATGGCTGCTGTTGCTGCGATTGTTGGTTTGGGTGGTATTTTTGATTTATGTTCCAAAAGATAGAGCATGGAAAACTGTCTGTTAATACACTGGAATCCGGAGTAGAAGCTTGGAGAAGATTGGAGTAGGGGGTGGTGTCTCCCCTTCCTTTTTCCACTTTTCCCATCCCCACACCTTCTAAGTAGGCTTGGACATTGAGTACTAGAAGGTAGCACCTCTGTTCCTGGAACCCCTTGTTTAGACTTGGATTTTGGCAGACTGACTGTCACTTACCCTTCTCTACCTACCTTGGCTGGTGTTATTACTGTTCCCACGAGTTCCCAAGAGTTGGGCATTACTGCCTAGAATGTCTTGGCCTAGACAAAAAGCCCACATAGACACCTGAAAGAGGTATTTAGACTGATCAGTATCAACTGTTTCAGGCTCTCTAGTGGATTTTGTCATGAGATTACATAACATAAATAAATTATAAATAAATCTCATCTTCATAAATGAAAAAAGGTAGCAATAGCATATTTATGGCTCAGCCCTAACTGGCTGCTCTGCGCTTGGAGTAAAAGGAAGAGGAGGTGGTGGTTTATGTGGGAGCATGCTGTTAGGGCGAGCGCCGCACGCCCATCTAGCAGCACTTCACTTACCTCCATGGCTGCATCCAGCCGTCATCCATTTTGCAGCTCTCTCCCTTCCCCCAATGCTTCCTTCTCACATGCTCAGGTGCGCGCACGTCTCCATCCACTAGAGGGCGAGCGCACTAGATTCCTGAGATTTAAAGGGCCTGTACAGCACTGATTGGTCCCTGCTCATCCAATCCTGCATCCACTTCCCCAATTTAAAGAGGCACTTCCTTTCCTTCAGTGCTGGATCTTGGTCTCTCCATGCTTGTTGAAAGTCAGACATTCTTGGATTGCTCACCCATGTACCGACCTCTGCCTGTCCCCGACTCTGAACCTTTCCTGCCTGCCCCGACCTCGGCTACTCACCTTTACCACGAACCTGTGCTGCCAGCCCCCATCTCTGCCTGTACTCACTACGCCTTTTGCCTGCCACTTGTGTACCTCGCTGAACCTCGGCTGACTGTGGGACTGGGCCGCTGTTTGGGGGTAGCAACCTGGGGGTCACTCGCCGCACAAGACCAACCTGCCTTGCGGTGGGCTCTGGTGAATACCGGTGGCCCCTTAGACTCCGCTCCCCTGACACGGTACCCACCATCGGTCCCACAGTTAAAGCGGATCCACACCCGAGTCCGCTCCACCCGGTCCGTGACACATGCTCTGCCATCAATTTGACTAAATCTTCAATGTGCTGCAATATCTTTAGGAAATGGAGGGCAATCTCACTGCTGGAAAGCTGTAATGCCCTAATTCAGTTTGTTTTCTTCTGGAACTAAGCGAGGAGCCAGTATGCAGTATCATCTACTGCCCCTACCATCACACCTAGTAGGGCATTTAAATTTGACTTTTATTTTGCCTTTATCCATACTTTATTTAATTCTGTTTAAAACTACGACAAATTCAAAACTACAGTTGGGCCAATAAGTAAAATCTCAGTGGGGTAAAGCTACATTCTACAAATGAGGAAATGCCTAATCCTTTATGGGTATTCACTAGTGTGTCAGGCTTTCCCTGCAAATACCACATAAGCTCTCTCACTGAGACAAAGCTCCCAAATTAGTGAATTTCCACGCTCAATACTTTTCATGCAGGAACCATATCTAGCCCAAGTTTGTTCGTTTTAGCCTCCTTCAATTACATTACATGCATTAAACTAGCTTCCATGGAGGACAGAATCTTAACTTTTGCAGACAACATTACCCTTGGTCACATAACCTCATTTTACTAGGTGATTTTGGTGCTTTGACTGGGCTGCCAAATCATTGGCAATAGATGTCACTTTTTATAAATATATATTTATATATATATATATATACTTCCCCATAATTCATAATTCACTCTTTCTTTTAAGTGTGCAAAACGTATCTACCTTTTCAAGGAGGATGACATATTACAACTGATCACTACTTGCATAACATGGATGGGATGAAAACTTTCACCCATGGGCCCAAATTTAATAAAAGTTTCCTAAAAAATGAAATAAGTTGAAATAAGTGAAATCACATTGTCTCATTGAATATTTTAGGTGTAAAACCTGCCTCTAACATTTTCTCAAGTCAAAAAATAAACATCAGTAGCCTTTCATTGAGTGGCTCCAGTGCTCTGCTTCCTCCTGTGTCTGTCTTCTAAGTGAGGAAAATCACTTCCTCATTCAGCTTTCAGTCCCCATCCTGCTGACCTGGTCCATCAATCAACCTTAAGTGGACCAAGAATGAAAACACCCTCCACACCCTGCCCAGATGTCCTGATTGACTGCCTCTCTCTGCAGCTCTAAAACCCCGCCCTCCTCTCTCCTCTCACAATCCAATACTTTTACAGATAACTTAGGAAAACTTAGGATAACTTAGAAACTACAGGGTCTTTTTAAAAAATTTGTCTTGCCTTTAGTATAACATTAACTTATCTCTTTATTTAGTATTAAAGTGTAAATATGGGCCTTATTTTCTGGAGATATTTCAAGGAAAATTGACTGAATCAGTTTAAGTTAAAGTATTTGTAATTATGAGATAATGTCATATACTTATTTTATAATATATTACATTTTCGTCCTATAAGACCTGGGATTTCGAGGAGGAAAATAAGAAAAAAAAATATTATAAACCAAATGTGCTTAAAACACCCCATTACAGTGTGGCATTCCCCCCATCCCATGGGCAGTGTGGCATTCCCCCCTCCCATTCCCACAGCCATCCCCCTCCTGTTCCCCATAGGCAGTGTGGCATCCCCCCTAACATTCCCCATAGGCAGTGAGGCATCCCCTCCATCCCATTCCCCATATATGCAATGTGGCATTTCACCCATCCCCTTATTCAGTGTGGCATTCCCCCCTCTCATTTCTATAAGCAATATGGCAGAATCACCTCCAATCCCCCTGAAAAAAGTATACTTTTATGAACGCTGTCCCCACCCTGCCTCTCGGTTGTCATTTACTCTGCCCGTCCACCCACTGCTCGGCTGGCCTCCCGGTGGCTGCGGCGCAGGCACAAGACTCGCGCAAGTATATTTTTTTACATTCGTCAAATAAGATACTTTGGTGATGATAAATTCATGGCTAAAGTGGTAGCCTCCTGTTAACATACCTTATTACTCATGTTGTAAAGTTGTTTAGCCTAGTTACATAAAATTAAAAATAAAACAAGCTACAGTCAGATTCTAGCTGGCCTATTCTTATGTAAATCAAACTCCAGTGGCTAGAGGGTACCCGATGGCTAAACTTGTGACAGTTACATCCTACAGTTGAAAAATAGGGTGTTTGAGGGTTAAAGAGTAGGCCTTAGTTGGAACATAAAGGAAGTAAAAGAAGCAAATATCCCACTTACCCCTTTGTCACTATTGCACATAATAATACTGTTACTGGTGCATTTCTATTCCATGCTGTTCTTTAAAGCAGACCTCCAGTCAAAAATCAAAGCTTAGTAAATTATTCCACTAAAGCCCAACTCTGGCAATCAGTGACATAAGCTTATTGAGAGGGATCAACACCATGCAGATGTTTGGAATAACAAGCAGATTCTGCAGTCTTAAACTTGCTTGGCATCTTGCCACACCTGAGAGATCTGCTACTGAAAAACCGAGCACCTCGGAAATATCTCTGTGAGACCATCTCTTATTTCTAGCCAGAAGAAATAAGCCTTCAGCTGTAATGACTCATCTTTGCTATGAAAACAGCTAAAATCTTCAAAACGCATTGTATCTATTGACTGGATGATTTTGAAGCCATTGCAGCTATAGAGATACATTGAAAACAGCTTCCCTCACACAGATTTCTTAGCTGTTTATTCAAAGTTTGCATGCGAGAAAAATTACAGGCATTATTATTGTTTCTGGGGCATACACCTCTCTGTTTGGTGTGAGTTGCTGCTGACACAGCACCCCCCTAATTCAAATGTGTAAGCAGGACTATCAGGTGTCTGGCAAGATGGCCACCCCCATGTAATTCAAGAGTAATTCATCTTTATGCCATTCCACAACATCTGTATGGAGTTAAGCCATCACAAACTGTGTATACCACTCATCATAAAGGGGAAGCAATTTACTAAACTTTCTCTTTTTGACTGTTGGTCTGCTTTAAGGCACCCAACTTCAGCCGTGGGTGTCAGTGTAAAGGCCCATCATAGCTCTGAATAGACAGGCAGTTGATTCAGCACCAGGAGTAGTATACACTAGGATGTGCACTTTTTACTCCTAAGACAATGTAGTGCACTTTATACTGGTGCTAAATTGACCTTAAAGCCATATTTTTAATAGTTTCTTACTCCAGAAAGGAAGTGAGGGACCAGCATATATACTTCCAGCCTAACCCACTTACCCTTATTATACCCTGAATATTCTTCTGAGAAAACATTCTGATGAACAGATTAATATATCTGTACACCACCATTACCCCAGGCCTCATATTCAGAACTTTCTATCACAGCACCACCAGTTCATGCTTTGTTATTCCAACACAGTGAATTAGAAGGAGAACTCGGTTTCATTGCCATATAAGTAGAATTTCTGTGCTTTGTCTAGTACTCTACACTTGGAAGGTTATTACAACTAGGCCTTTTGTTAACATAACGCAACAGCCAATCACAACATAGGCATCAGGTAGTCTCTTGTGTACACTGTAAATTATTGAAGAGCAGCTCACATCCCATGGAACAAATAGTGCTGACATTTCCCTAGTTATACTGCAGCAAGTTTCCACACATTTATCAAATAATGAAGACTGAAACGCATTAAACCTTTTATTGTGCACAGTAGCTTGTTCGTTACATGCAGTATGTGTGGTAGGTTAACAATGAATATCATTTTTCGACACTGAACCTAAAAAATATATTGAGTCTACAACACAAACAAATACTGTTATTTTGGGGTAGTTTATTAAAGAGTCATAAGGCTTGCAATCCTGCATTTAGTTAAATCAGCCAAACAGGATTAGAGATAATCCCACTATACTGCCCTATATTTTATTCCCAGTTGACTGGGTAACTAGCCACGTAACTCTTTAACAAATTGCCACATTTAGGGGTTATTTACTAAGAAATTGCTCTGGTGTGGAGACGTTATTTTACTTTACACATATTATTGGATGCTTGCGAAAAATTAAGAATATTTTGTATATTTGAAATGAAAACGTTCACCACAGATAAGCTTCCTCCTCAGTAAATGCCCCATTTCATAGATTTAAAAAAAAAAAATAGACAAATTATTTTCTCATATGTACAAGATAACCAAAGAGATCTATGACAGTAATTATATTTCACATAAAGCGACCTTTAACTTATTATTTGCCGTATCTTAAGATGCATTTGTATTTGTTTCCAAAAAGTTACGGTAAGTGTCACAGTTTGAATTCACACAAAAATGTCTTAAAAATATGATCTATCTAAAGTTATAAAATATAATGTTATTGTAGTTATTTAAACGTAGTGTAGTGCTTTTAAAGAGTCTAAAAGAGAGAGAATAGTATACAAAGCTATTTTAATAGGTGGCCATTAGAAAAATGTCATAAGCAGTATAGAGGCTAAAGAAATGTCCTACAGCCATCAGGAAATAATAAAGCACACAATCCCTGTCCAGGCAACAGAAAAACTAAACTACACCAACCTGCTAGCCTGCAGGATTGGCAGGGAATCCTGGTTACAGCGCTGTCATCTCCGGTGCTGTCAACGTGCTACTTGAAGGTTTGGGGAGCAGGGGGGTGCATCACATGAGCAACCATCTCTGATAAGAATTCTTTGGTGGGCGCTCATATACGTGTGAGGGGCCAGTCAGGAGCCCACTCTCAGTTTTAGAACCACAAATTAAAGCACTGTAGCCCACAGGACTTTGAGGAATTGAGTCAGTGGGCTGACAGATAAGTGTAGTTTGTTTTGAAGTTTCCCGAAGAGGGACTTTAAAGTACTGTAGGAACAAATCTCTGGTTAATTTTTAAAATGATTAGTGGCTACAAGAGAACAACATTTAATGAACAAAGGCTATTGTGTTGTAGAATATTAGTTACACATTAAAAATATTATTTAGAAGCCTTATATGAAATCAGCCATTGCCTAAGACTGTATATTTCTCCTAGGGCTGAGGCTTGCAGCACACCTAAAATGTTAGCTTAACTCCAGTAAAAAAACCTTTTAGTTCTGCTATGTGTAAGGGCACACTTCTACTAACATTCACGATTTGGGATGTCCCGCTGTGTGAAACCCCTGGTCCGCCAGGGAATCTTCCCTTTCTGGGATGTGCCAGGAGCATGGACAAAATCCAGGATATTCAAGGTCCCGGGTTTTGCTCCTCTAAAACAGTTGAACAGTTGATCTAATCTCTAATGAATACTCGTACACTTTGAGAGCCAACCTTTTAATGAATACCTCATAGAGTGTATTTTAAAAGTGCTTTGCAACATTGAAAAAATCAGCATCACGTCTGTGGAAAATACAACACTCATAGCAAAACGCAATCAGGTACAGGATTTTTTTTTATAAGAGAAAATTTTGTGTACTGTATTGTTTGTTGAATTAGAGAAGCTTTCAAAACTTAGTATTCATTAAAAAATAGAGAAGCTATTGAAACCACTCCAAAATTTAATGAATTGCCCCTGTGTGTGTCATTGTGTAAGGCACGATGCTTGTGCTGCATTTTCAATGCAACATAATGAACAAAAAGCAAACACACACAGAAACTGCATGTTGATGGAGTTTTCAATGTACTGCAATGCAACAAAGATGTACTCTAGCCCCATAAGAGAGAATGATTTGTTTGATGTCCTTAAATGACTGAAAAAGCACCACAGCAGAGGCAGTGGGTTATGAGCCTTATAAGATAATTTTTTAATGTAATTAGGGGATGCAAAAGGATAGGTTCCCCTGGTCATCTTTCTTGATTAGGCTACAGTGTATGATGAAAGTTATATAGAGCAGAAAGCTTTGAAACAAACTATGGGTCTATTTAACAATATCCCCCAGGATCCTGATTTTGAACACCCTCAAATTACCAAAGACCAGGAAGCAACCTTAATTTGGACTGAATAACTCACCCAAGCAACACTTCTTTGTTGCTTTCATGCACCATGTGACTTTCAGTGGCCAACTAGGTTTTCTAGGTGCGCATGTCTAACCCTAATGTCACACCTGTTCACCGGAGAAGGCTGTGAAAAGGGTAAGCATTGAAGGACATTTTCAGGCTTCCTAGGAGTTGTTAAAGAGCAGGGCCTTCCAATTGGGGAGGTGTGTTTAATAGACCTAAAGTAATTTTTGACTTTATTTTGATGCACATCTATCATTATCTTTTCTCCAAGGCTTCTGAATTCAATTTCTTTATTACTAATTTTTCCTAATAAGGATTTTTATACTTAAAGCATTATCAATAAATGTCTAATTTGTCTAAAACAAGCTAATTTGTCTAAACAAGCTTTTAGGCAGCAAGAGGAGGGGTTACTTATATAACTGCATTAACTCCATCCATTATTGTTGTTTTACTTCACTGGAAGAAAGAAGAATCAGGGGTAACATGTGAATGTACCATTCTACTTCTATAGGGAGAGAAATGCTGATCCAGCTGATCAACTCGACTCCTGATCCAGCCATTGGAAAGTGGTAGAATAAACTAGTCAAATATCTTCCCAAAGACTCACGTGCTTGGTAAAATCATTTAAACAAGAAAGTATTGTAGCAGAATAATGCATGCACAAGCCTATCACCCCTGATTATTCTTCCTTCCAGGAAAAGCTTGGCTGTATTTTTTAAGCAGGGTGTAGTACTAGCATACCTATAAGGAGTTTTAATAATTAGACCATTTTTGGTTATAGAATTGCTTTATTGTCTAGGGGTACAGGGTGACATTACTGAATATCACAGTCCTGGCAATTTTTAGAAACAGAAATGTGTAAATTGCATAGCAAATGTAATTATATGCTAGCTTAAGCAACAGCAATCTAGCAACAGTGATAACTGTGATTTAGCAAAATCATTCATAAAATAGTACAAGGTATATTAACTCGTCTTCACGTGCATACCTTTGTTATGAAAGTCATAACTAGAATCCACCCTATAGTGTTGGGTGGAAAGCATGCACAGGCAGCATCTACCAGGGCAGCACTTACTGGCTTAGTAACAGTCTATTATATCTAAAACATCTACATGTATCTGGACATGATCAGCTTAAAGAATAAAAAAAGCAACTGAGAACTATTCGTTTTAGGTTTTAAATATAATTTCAGCCACGTATAAACCAAAACAACATAGAATTGGTCATACATTATTCACAACACTTCAAGAAAAGTTGGATGTTTACAGTGCCTGATGATTTTAGTAAATATACATAAAGGACCTCATGGTAATAGAAATAATCCGTACAACACTGGAAGACCATGGAAGCAAAGAGAATCTTAAGAAAAATTAAATTAAAATGGACTCAATAACAAACTAGTGAAATATATTTATTTCATAGTAAAAACTAAATGTATTGAGTATTGTATTTCACCAACCATTGACTGACCTGAAACAAAATTAATTTCAAGCATCAGTGTGTCCATATTTAGTCATATGTTATTATAGTAGCTATAATACTGTTTGCTTATATTTATAAAAGTGGCATTTTGTTTCTTGAGTCCACCTTTACCTTTGTAAAGGTCACACAAAGGATTAAGTAATTCTGAGTGGTTATATTTGAACATCTATACTCAAAACTCAGCGCTACAGGAAACACAAAATGGTTGTCTTCTGTAGTTTAGGTGTATTATTGAGCTTCAGATAAATATCTTTATATACATTTTATAAGATTGACTGGTTCTCTTAGTAGTTTTGCATTGGAGCGTAATATACAAACTCTATAGTCTTTGAATTAAACAATCTTGTGTAAGCTTTAACAACTAACACATCATCAAATTACTGTCAATGATAAACCTTTCTACCTATTGCTTGCTTTGTGTGAATTGTTACAAGTATGCAACATGTGATTTATAAAATAAAATTACAGTATTTCACAAAAAGCCACCATGGCATGCAGCTGATAAAATACTTTTCACAGAGAACACTTCTTTGAACTTAAATCTTCTGATAGATAAAAGATTTTGCCCCAGGTTACACTCTATTGACTGATCTTATGTCAGCATTTATAAAATATTGACATGTAACTGACAAATAAATTGGGACCTCATGCCCTCTTAAATGTCATCTATACTTCTTTGCGTACTGTAACTCGAACAAAGCTGAAAACCTTGCCAATGGCTTCGAACAGTGGGTCACAAAATGTGTGGATGCAAATGGAGTAGACTCGGCTGATGCACTGAATTTCAATCAGGTAGCTCTTAATGCATGGGACCACAGCCCAGATGTGCAGGAAAGATAGGATGGCAAAGTAAATGCCCCAGACAAGCGACAACGGTATTCCAAAGATTGCAGACAGCAGGCGGTAGAACCAGTATTTAGTCACAGTGAATGTAGTAAAGCTTGCTTTCCAGATGCCATCAAAACTATGGGTTCCTTCAGGTTCAGCAATCACATCTTCAAAATCAATCTGAAATGAAAAAAAACAAAGTGTTTAACATAAATATATATTGTTAAATTCCAAATATTGTAGACAAATGAACAGTGATGAGGGCCACAACATGAAACACGTAGCCATACGTAGTAAGAAGTGACAGCTGTGTGAAAATGAGAAAACATACCCAAACACTGCATGTTTAATCTGTTCTTTCAGTGCACTTGGGATAGCATGGAGATGAAAAGAGATGATTTGCATGGCTCCTTCTACTCACTAAGTAGGATTAAATTCCATTTTAAAATATAAATCCTCATACCTCTAAACACGCTCTATAAGATAACCTTCATTTTCTAAGTTAGAACTGTTCATTCTCTGTTAGAATATCTAATGACTAATTCTCTAGAAATGTTCTCTGAGAACTCTACCCCTCCATGTTCAAAAATGCCATAAAAGAGATAAGGTGGCAAAACATCTAAAGAGGCTCCGTGTTGCATTTTGCGAATGTGGAGGAGACCAAGGAGAGAGTTGCCTAGATATTATATTTATGAATGTATGAATATTTACCTGATAAACATCCTACGGACTTGGGATATTTTAACATTATTTCTCAAACCTCGCCATATACAAAATCAAACACTATATTTATCACAACAATGATTATTTTCTCCCTCATTTATTTTACATTTTTTAATATCAAAGCTTCAAGTATGTGCACTGGATCTTTTTCAATGCCACGCGTCTGATCGAATGACTGAACCCAAGAGCAAGAATGGAAGACCTCTCCTTATAAAAGATATCCCAACAGTTGTGTGAAGAAGGTAGTTGACTAATCCTATTCACATAAATGTATTTAATGACTATGATATTACCAAACATGTTGGTAAAGTGCCCATAAACGTATGCATTTAATAATAAAAAGGGTTTACATGAATATTTTACTGATGGGCAAGTCTTCCTACTTTAGGATCCAGTTTTCTAACAAAGTAGCAACCTCCTGTATTGTTACTTTTCTAGGACATCTTAAAGATATGTGATACTTTGGGTTAACATATTTACTAAATATGTCTGTGACTGCAACATTTTTTATTGTTTTAAAAATGTATGGTAAAGAAATAAAAAGTTTAGAAATGGATGCATATTTAATATATCTAAAACAGTGTTCCCCAACCCTCTCCTCGAGAGTCACCAACAGGTCACATTTTTTGGATCTCTATAGTTCTGTCTGAGCACCTCATATTGCCACATATGTACCTGACATAGCCAATATTTTCATAAAGTTTGTCACAGTTACTCCCCCCGCCCACAACTAAACACAAATCCCCTCCACTGGGAATTTTTGAAATAGAGTAGCTCTCCAGATGAGCTCCAGATTTTGTCTAATGAGGAGGATACATTTTCAACACTTCAGTAGAGAATCCCTATATATTTTCAACATAATCTAAAATGATAGGGATGACGAGAGGAGGAGGTCGGTAGGATGTATTTATCAACACTTAATTATACTTAAAATTGTTGTGAACTTATCTCAAAACTTCAACCTAGAATTCAAGGCCCTTACTCTCTAAAACACTGCTTTAGAAAATATCTTAGACGTTTATCACTACCACCCTGGCTTGCTTAATGGAAAACATTTTATTTTCTTGACACATACAAAAATCACAAATATTTGTCGACAAAGGTAACACATTCAAACTTTTTTTACATTGTGTTCATACAATTTCATATTAGTTCCCTCACTTTTGATTATTTCAAAGGTTAGCGATTTGCATTTCAAAATTATGTAGCAGAAAATCATTAAAATGGCATTGCCCTAATCATCTACAAAAGTTAGACTCATCTGATATTTAATAAGTAAATCTGTGTAGAAAATAGAATTGCAAATAACCTGGTTGCATGTGCAGGAGCTGCTTTTCACCCACAAATGACTTTCTATCCAATTTTAAAGTTACATCTCAGATAGACTGTTACCAAATTTACATATATATTTCCCTCCCATCAAATCCTTAGGTTGATAATATTTTCCATGATAATTTATTGAAATGAGTATTCTTCAGTTAGTTAACGAAGATGGTCTAAGGGCCTCACCTCAATCAGCATAGGTAGTACCTCATATGTAATCAGAATAAGATGGCACATTTTGCCCATCAGCAATGCAAGGCTGCTTAGTAAAATTATTTAAGTTTGATAGAGTGAGCAGTATAAAACAAGCTGTTATATTTGGTGAGTGAGCTGTCATTTCCCGGGAATGACATCAAAGGAATTCTTAGATGAATTATTTCTCAGAATTGCTAGTGATGTTTTATTAGTAAGAACCTTTTACATATTTCACTTTATTAGAAAAAAAATCTTAATAACATTCCGAAATACCGAGCCCTCCAAATTGATACCTACATTTCAATTTCCAGGTAATGGAATCATGTCCATTCCCAAATAAATACAAACTTTTATTTACACGTGCATGGCATACCAGTGTAACCATTTTACTACACCTGCATGTAAAAAAAGGTAGAAAGAAAGCGCAAGTTTTATTCATATCTAAAAGTTTCTCTCTGAAACAATCAATTAACCAAAAGCATCTTTAGAAAATATGTTGACCCAAAGTGTTCTGAATTAGTGTGTTTAAGTGAGCTTTATGTTTATGTAATGTATGACTAGAAACATTAGTTATAGATCAGGTGATGCTCTGAATTTGATTATTGAATCAGAAGTAGCTAGTAAAGTATACTGAAATCAGTTTAACTGTATCTGACCTTTCTATGCATCAGTATTTTCATTATAAAATGATGAGCTTGTGAGGAAGGAAACCTGACAATGTACAATATCGGGGGAACAGTGTGATGACGAATTACAGAAAAAAAGCATTTGTAGTTTTCGGAAAACCACAAAATTATTGTCCATGTGCAAACTCAATCAATCAAGTCCTATGGCAAACTAGGGAGCTGGGGACCTAGATAACAAAGCCACATAGCAATATACATATATATCTGACATGCTAGTGCATTTATAATAAACTGTTATTATTTGATGGAGGTAGTAGGTGATATTTTTGATGTCTTGCAGATGCCAGGGCAGAATTGTCTCCCTTTACAGTGGACCCAGGTGGTCACCTAAATCTCAAAAGAGGAATTAGTTTGCTGCCTAGAGCAGGCAAAGCTCTTCAGTTCTACTGCAGGTACTGCAATGATAATTTGCTAAAGAAATGTAAAGGAGGAAGGCTGGTTGGAGCTGAAGTTGGAGCTCAGTTGAGGAGGAAGATGGCAGCATCAAATGAATCCTAGAAAAACTAAGAATTGTCCAAAGCTTGGCATTGGAAAAGATGAGAAATTTGAATGGTGCATTTTGGGAGTAAGACAACTTACAGAATTTGATGTAAGGAAACAGGGTTATCGAGCAATTAAAGAGGCCATAAAGGCCGGTGCTAAGCCTCCTCCCTGCATCTATTCCTTCCCTCCTGTGCTCAGCAGAGTTATGGAAATTAAAATAAAAAAAACATTTACCTTGTTCCTGCTTTTGCTTACCCCTCATTCTAAGAGCTCATTGCTGCAGTCCTCCTATCAAATCTCCTGGCCCACTGCTGATCTGAAAGTCTTGTTGCCCAATCACTGCCACGCCTGTTGCTGCTGTCAATGCATGACACTTTCACTCACTGTACCGGCAGCCACTGAAGAGAGCTGTGAAAACAGGCTGAGAGCCAGGGCCAGGGGAATTTAGTGTCCCTTTAAGCCAAGCCGCATTTTAGGTTTCAATTTTAATGCGTGCTTCAGACTGACCTGATTGTTTATGATAACCTGATACACTTAGTTATTATAGAAATAAACTTACCAGCCTCTGCTCTAATGTTTAATAAAACCCAAACTTCATACTAAATTAAACAGAGGCACAGTGCCACAAAATGAAAAGAGAAGGGCAAGAAGCACAGCATTACATGCAGCCATACCAGAAGGGAGCTCATTGTTTGTCTCTTCCAGAACAATCTCTGGCTTCTGATGAAACAGAATCACAAGCGGTGACTTTAGAAACAAAATGCTTCCACCCCATTCTGTATATGTTTAAACAACTGAAGACTTTGTAGTGCTTTTATCTAGCTTTAATCAGGAATACAATCTGGCTTAGGCTATGTCTATCCTTTCTAGAGGGGATGAGTTATAAAGAATAAAAAACAAACACTCTGCTTGAACATGACCATAAATTAAAATATGATTATGTAAACCAAACCACTACATTGTACTGGTCAGCTTTTAAACAGCCAACAATGTAAATGCTAATAATAAAAGTCAGAACTTAGGTGGCATTCCAGGGTGAGAATTGTGTGTTGTTAGTGAATAAGATGTATTTAAGTCCTGTCTTAATGATTGTTTATAAGGTGTTTCCCAGTGTCTTTTTAAGCACTCCAGTAAAACTCTAATAAAGCGGGTAAGGGTCAACAAAGCTTCCATTTTTATTAAATCCCCATCCTTGTCCCTATTGGGGAAATATAGCTTTACTTCCTGTTTTTAGTTGTCACCCAAAATATGTAATAATAAGTAATAGCTGTTACAAGAACAAAAAGTAGGGGGGTGATTGTCTTTAGTAGGGTTGGGGACACTTTTAATGTCTTTTTAAAATGTATTGTAAAGGCCCTGTATATAGGGAGAATTTCACCAGTAAAGTCCCAAACATTCCTCTAATAAGGGGACAATAAGACATAGGAGGGTACAATAAGTTGATACTTTTAGTAGTACTTTTAGGTTATACATATCTCAAATTTTAGCAGGCATCAATACTTTTGAAATCCAACACTAGGTAGAACAATGTCACTGGGTTCCTGTTAAATATGGAGTACAGTTTTGGGAACCACACTAGACAGGTTGGATGTGGTGCATAGGAGGGCAACTAGTTTATTAAATGGGATCAGAGATTTCTCTTTTGATTTGCATCTTTGATAGAGAAAATAAATGTGTTTGGTTTTAGAAAAGAAACGCTAATACAAAGACCTGCCCTTACCATAGGACAGTCAAAAAGCCAAGGGGATATCTTTCTTGTATTGAAGAAGAGCCGATTCTATCATAGCTGTAGGAAGGGAATTATGTTACTGTAAATGTAGTGGAACCTTGTAAATCCTTAGAAGGTAGTCAGGTTAAAATTGAGTCAAAATTCAAAAAGCAACTAGATGACTTTCAAATCAAAGACATGGAATCATATAATGTTTACCATTATCCTGGAAATCTTTTGTCCATGGATTTGATAAAACTACACTCAGGAGCAAAAAGGAATTTTACCCTTCTATTAGACATAGGGCCTGATTTACTGACAAGTTTTTCTTTAAATAGAATAAATATGAAACTATATAACTATAACTTTAACACAAAATATTTCTTTTTTTTTTAAAGCAACCCTGTGCCACAAAAAGGTTGTCTAAAAATGAGCATCCATCTGGAACTGATTGGGCCTTTCATAGCAACTCTGGAGTGAGGTGTGTATCATTTCACACCAATTCTTTTAAGCACCGTTGTCAATTTCAAAACGGTTTTGCTCCACAATGTTGTCAAGAAAAACACAAATGATGTCTCTGTATCTGTGGAATATAAGTGAATAATGTGTCATGACTCAAATTCATTTTCATACTCAAATTCCCACTATTTTTCACTTGTAAATCTGGCTTCAATCCCAAAATAAACTAAGGCCTGGGAAAATGTTCAAGCTTTTTTAGAATCACTTACTGAGAGCGAATATAAGCCCATTTTATCATTCTGCACTTTTATTTTTGGTATACATATTACAACTAGTGTTGCTGTTTCAATTTGGGCCAAAAATGTACATTTGAAGAAAAGTGGTCACTGATGTTTACATTGGAAACTAACATTTTATAGAGATTTACTATAGTTTAAAGTGCTTGTTATTGCACATTAAATATGCATTACTTGGTTAAAGGGAACCTCCTGCAATATATGCAAATGTTTAGCTAGATTTGACGTTTTCTTTTTCTCTCCTACCTAAAAATAAGGCACGTCTTACTTTAAATTGAAACTATTTTGTTAATAAGGAACTAAAGAATTATATCCATATGCTTAACCATGCAGTTAGTTGCATACCAGAAAACTGCATTTCTCCTTATACACTTAAATGGTGCTGATTTGGGTTTTCCTATAACCCTTTTTTTTACAGGAAATCTCAGAAATAACGGTGTGTGTGATTCTGTTTATAGTATATATAGTATCAAACCTCATTTGGCTTTCAAAGCTTCCTGGAACTAAGATAATGATCCCATTCGGTCACTTGTCATCTGCGCTATTCCCCCCTCCGCCCTCCTTTCCTTCCCCTTCCCCCCCCCCCCTGCTCTGACTCTCCCTCTTTTCTCTCGATACTGGCCATCTGTGCTAATTCTTTCTTCTCCCTTTTGCCTTTCCCCCTTTCCGTCCCTCCCCTTTCTCCCCGCTTTCCCCTCCTTTCCCCTTCCCCCCTCCCCTTCCTTGCCGCCCAATCTTGGCGCCACCTTTTCTTCTTCTCTTCTTCGTAGTGGCCTCGTCTTTCAGTACTACACAGCCATCTAGGTCCATTCATACCTCTATACCCTTTTTGCTGGGCCCACTCTGCCTGCCAGCCTTCTTTTTTCTTTCTTCTTTTTCTGGGACTGACCTGTCCTCCTTCTTACCATCCGCCGCCCGTCGGTGGCCACCAGCCCCGTTTGGACATTTAGCCCCAGCGGGTCTGGTCCCATTGTAAAGGGAGGTTAGGTGTCACCGAGTGGGGTTTGCTTCCTGCACCCGGTTACCGTTCCACCTTCCTCCCCACAGTCCGGAGTGTTGAGCTGGTTCTTTGTAACTGGCCACGCTCCTCTGGCAGTTCCTACTGCCTCAGCTGGATGTGTACAGCTGGGCACAGGACTGGTAAGCAGGGTTACCTAGGTCCTCACCAGTCCCCAATCCCGCTTATACTTGATCTACGTCGTTTTTTCACGTGTAATGAATAGGCTGTGCTTGCAATTGGTGCCTTTGTTGTTATATTTTTGCTGTCTTGCATACCATATGGTGTAGATTGTTTTGTTCCTTGTTTAAAGATACTTACCTGGTCTCCCCCACTGACAAACACCGCACTCTGACAGATTTTCAGCCCTGAGCAGAGCTTTGACAGCTCTGACAGGTGCTGCGCCCTCTACAGCCTATCGTGGCTGGGTAAGGGCACAGTAGCAGGGCATCACTACGCAACCGGCTCTGTCTCCTGCGGTGTTCTCTGCCGCTGCAGCCATCTGACAGCGCTGCAGCCTGGCGGTTTGCTCAGGGGGGACCCCAGGAATGAATATCAGTAACTTTATCTTTAGTACTGTTGATTCACATGTTATGTTTGTTATCCCTGTCAGCGCAATTGCTGTGACGTCACTATGACGTCAGGCGGGCTTTCCTTGCCTGTCATTGGCTACTAGCTTCTATTTAATGTTCCTTTGCTGTGCACTACTTGTTGTCTGTTATCCCTGATGAAGGGGGCTCGCTGTAACCCCCAAAACGTTGGATTGATTGTTCCTGTTTGTTGTTGTGCAGTTTGCACGAATACAATTCTACTCATCTTCATCGCATATATGGAGTGCTGGTTTTCTTTGCTTCTTGTAGATTTGCGGCGTCACCGCTTACCGTGCACCCCCTTTCAATACCCGGTAGGTGTGTGACGGCAAACGAGATTGTTTTGATTCTGTTTATAGTGCTCATCACTTGGAGCAGCTTCACCAATTTCACATCCATACACTTTAGAGGGGCATTTTACAGCCTTGATGTTCTCCAAATGCTAGAAAATAATATTTAATTGTTTTGTTTGTGACTTTATCAGCCACATAGTTTAACCATTCTGTTTTTTTAATTTAACTATTTTTCTTTTTCATTGTAACCTTCAATGAACTATGGTACATCCAAGCTCTTGCTCTGCATCAGATTTAAAGGTTTGATTGTAAATGTCATATTAACCAAACATTCGAAGGAGAACAGGATCAAAATTAATTTGGAAAAAATTCTTGCCCTCCAAATTAGGATATAGTTTATGCCAGACATTCACATCATTGGCAGCTAGTATACACAAATCACAAAGCTTGCTTATAACAGCCAAAGTCTAAGAAGTAGCTGGTAACTGGTGTAAGGATTTTGTTCAGCTTGTCCATTTCCTTTATGCATAGCATCTACTTTTAAAGCAATTGGATTTCTATACTTTAAAAAAATGTTGTTAAAGGGGATTTCTTTTATTGCACAACCCTAATCCTTTGGGGGCATATTGATTTGAGATGCCCCGCAGTGTACATATGTAAACAGACACCAGGAACAGGGTACAAGATATAACAACCTTCTTCCGCATTTCAGCATGATACAACACAGCAGTGGTAGATGGCAGTTCTGAGCCTCCACTCAGCGTGCATAGCTTTGACTGGAAGAGAGGATAGATGAGGCTGCCTAGCGGCACCATGTGCCACTGCGGCATTTCACCATCAAAAACTCACTTCTTTGTTAGGAGAGAGAATCGCCATTCACTTCCACTGTATGCCTTGGGGCTTATTCAGAGCCAGGTGAAAATTTACACCCGGCAGACAATGAAAGTGAATGGCAGTTTTCTCTCCTAAAAAAGAAGTGAGTTTTCTTACCGGGCTCTGAACTGACCCTATTTTTTTGCCTTTCTATTCTTAGTAGGCCCTTACCGGTTATATTTTTGAAATAATTGAGTTTGCTGGAGGAACCAGGATCCAAAGGAGAGGGCGCTGGATGCTTAGCCAATGGGGTCCAGTAATTAAAGCAAGACAAAAAGCTTAGTAAATGATCAGGTTTACGTTGCCTTGGATCCATCGTGTTTGAATGTTCTCACTATTCAAATTTACACTATCCCAGGTTTTGGTTCGTACCCTTGGGGTATGATCGGTGCGTGGTACCACCTGCAAAGTAGGTTGAATGTGCTACATGGGAAATAAGGAAACCTTGCTTTGATTTTACACTTGATCTAGACAATCCCTTTCATGGCCTGCTCCTGCTTCCTGTGCACCTCCTACACTGTTTTTTTTGGGGGGGAGGGGGGAAGAATCTGGTGTTTATTGGCTGTTTGTGAATTTTCTAATTATGAAGCAAGAAAACACAGATGTTTTACAATAAAAATAAGATGCAACTCTGAGGACATAAAAAAAAGAATATCCCATGAGGGATGGAAAAGTGAGAAAGAAGGGTGTACAAAGTGTATAAACATTAATGTTTACTGTGCTTACAAAATCTTAGGCCATAATGTTACTTTTAAACATCAGCATACAGAATTACACTATACATACAGTATTAGCTATCACTGAAATTAGTTGAATGGATTTTCTCTTAAATCACCAACCCCAATGTATCTCACCAACATGGTTCTTTGTATCCTATTTTGCAAATATATGTGGTTTTCTTGTTGTAACATATTGTAAATGATTAAATAAGGCACACTTAATAAACATGGCCCTGTAAGTGTGAAGATATGTTGCAACATGTGTTAACAGTAAAGAGAGGCATATTCTTAATGTTTGTGCACATAATATTCCCATGACACACAGTGTTATTTATTGCTATATGAGATTAGGCAGTTACTGTTTTTCCTCCCATACTGTTGAAACATAGCCTGTGATCTCCGAAATGCCAAATTCATTCCTTATCATCTTGTACAGAGAAAGGAACACTTTCACCTTAAGCTGTTATGGAATGTTCATCTTTTCTCTTCTAGATTAAAAGTGTATCATGAGACAACACAAAAGGAAAATACCTTTGATGCTGTCATAAATAACATTTCTTAGCAACACAAACAGACCATTAAATGGGCAACGACTTGAAGGTTTTCCAACAAATTATTTATTTTTAATTCCAACGACCCATTATGGTTAAATATTTTATGAAGGGGGTAGTGATAGTGTAGGGGTGAAAAAAAATCTTGTCATTTAATTTAGTCAAGTCAACTTTATTGCATATAAAAAGCTTTTCTGCCCGTATTTAAAGTAATGTGCTTTGCCTGCAAGGATATTCCGAATGAAAGATGGAGGCATATGAAAGGTGTTGCTTTAGTTATTATCAGTCTAAAGCATTAGAGTCCCAGATACCGAGCACACACTAGAAAGGCAGTGATTATATCAATCTGCAACACCATTATCAAGGCTAATTATAATGATTACAAGGCTGTCTCTTTCATGATCTTCTAGAACAGTAACTATGGTGTTACGCAATGTGATAACATGTCAGTATTTCTGGTGGTATAACACAGAGGTTTTCATTGTTAAGACCATCTTGGTAATATTCTTTTACCATTATCATTTGTCATTGACCTGGGTGCAGAAATGCCCTACTATCTGTATGGGGAGGCATGCCACCTCTAAAACTACAATCAAATTTGTCATGGGCCTCCAGCATCCCCAGTGATGACCTGTCAGTCACATGGGCAAGCTGCACTATTTCATTTGTCCTAAACAGTTTACTTGCAGAAACCATGGGGTAATGCAAAAAAAAAAAAATATATATATATATATATATATATATATATATATATATGGGTTCACTTTGGGAGTGCCTTACTGGTTTCTCCAGGATACCTGTGCATTGGGTTTAAAAAGGATTCATCACTCAACCCACAATAAAGTGCAAAAAAAAAAAAAAAATAGAAAAAGAATCTCATGCGAAGGATTTTGTAATGCAACAAAGCAGTTCTAAAGGTGAGGGGCAGAATTTTACCAAATAGGTAAAGATTTGTTTATAACTATGGGGTTGTCAGAAAGATTCAGAGGAACAGGCAAGCAGAAGCCAGCAAATTCTCGATCTCGGGTGGAGAGAATCGAGGAGTTTCAATTACAATTAAAAAAATATAATATAACTAATAATCAGGTGCACGACAATGTTTTTATTATCCTTCAAAACTAAAGTGCAAAAGTATCCTAAAAAATATCAGAGGCAGTCCCGTGACTGAGCTCTGCCTTGCAGAATGTAGAACATCTGATTGTAATGCCAATTTGAGTAGCCAAAGGCATGGGGGTTTTCACAAATAGCCAAAGGTATGGGGATTTTCACAAATAGCCAAAGGTATGGGGGTTTTCACAAATAGCCAAAGGTATGGGGGTTTTCACAAATAGCCAAAGGTATGGGGGTTTTCACAAATAGCCAAAGGTATGGGGGCTTTCACAAATAGCCAAAGGTATGGGGGCTTTCACAAATAGCCAAAGGTATGGGAGTTTTCACAAATAGCCAAAGGTATGGGGGCTTTCACAAATAGCCAAAGGTATGGGGGCTTTCACAAATAGCCAAAGGCATGGGGGTTTTCACAAATAGCCAAAGGTATGGGGGTTTTCACAAATAGCCAAAGGTATGGGGGTTTTCACAAATAGCCAAAGGCATGGGGGTTTTCACAAATAGGCCAAGGTATGGGAGTTTTCACAAATAGCCAAAGGTATGGGGGCTTTCACAAATAGCCAAAGGTATGGGGGCTTTCACAAATAGCCAAAGGTATGGGGGCTTTCACAAATAGCCAAAGGTATGGGAGTTTTCACAAATAGCCAAAGGTATGGGGGCTTTCACAAATAGCCAAAGGTATGGGGGCTTTCACAAATAGCCAAAGGTATGGGGGCTTTCACAAATAGCCAAAGGTATGGGGGCTTTCACAAATAGCCAAAGGTATGGGGGCTTTCACAAATAGCCAAAGGTATGGGGGCTTTCACAAATAGCCAAAGGTATGGGGGCTTTCACAAATAGCCAAAGGTATGGGGGCTTTCACAAATAGCCAAAGGTATGGGGGCTTTCACAAATAGCCAAAGGTATGGGAGTTTTCACAAATAGCCAAAGGTATGGGGGTTTTCACAAATAGCCAAAGGTATGGGAGTTTTCACAAATAGCCAAAGGTATGGGGGCTTTCACAAATAGCCAAAGGTATGGGGGTTTTCACAAATAGCCAAAGGTATGGGGGTTTTCACAAATAGCCAAAGGTATGGGAGTTTTCACAAATAGCCAAAGGTATGGGAGTTTTCACAAATAGCCAAAGGTATGGGGGCTTTCACAAATAGCCAAAGGTATGGGGGGTTTCACAAATAGCCAAAGGTATGGGGGCTTTCACAAATAGCCAAAGGTATGGGGGCTTTCACAAATAGCCAAAGGTATGGGGGCTTTCACAAATAGCCAAAGGCATGGGGGTTTTCACAAATAGGCCAAGGTATGGGAGTTTTCACAAATAGCCAAAGGTATGGGGGTTTTCACAAATAGCCAAAGGTATGGGGGTTTTCACAAATAGCCAAAGGTATGGGAGTTTTCACAAATAGCCAAAGGTATGGGGGTTTTCACAAATAGCCAAAGGTATGGGAGTTTTCACAAATAGCCAAAGGTATGGGGGCTTTCACAAATAGCCAAAGGTATGGGGGCTTTCACAAATAGCCAAAGGCATGGGGGTTTTCACAAATAGGCCAAGGTATGGGAGTTTTCACAAATAGCCAAAGGTATGGGGGTTTTCACAAATAGCCAAAGGTATGGGGGTTTTCACAAATAGCCAAAGGTATGGGAGTTTTCACAAATAGCCAAAGGTATGGGGGTTTTCACAAATAGCCAAAGGTATGGGAGTTTTCACAAATAGCCAAAGGTATGGGGGTTTTCACAAATAGCCAAAGGTATGGGGGTTTTCACAAATAGCCAAAGGTATGGGAGTTTTCACAAATAGCCAAAGGTATGGGGGTTTTCACAAATAGCCAAAGGTATGGGGGCTTTCACAAATAGCCAAAGGTATGGGGGCTTTCACAAATAGCCAAAGGTATGGGGGCTTTCACAAATAGGCCAAGGTATGGGGGTTTTCACAAATAGCCAAAGGCATGGGGGTTTTCACAAATAGGCCAAGGTATGGGGGCTTTCACAAATAGGCCAAGGTATGGGGGCTTTCACAAATAGCCAAAGGTATGGGGGCTTTCACAAATAGCCAAAGGTATGGGGGTTTTCACAAATAGCCAAAGGTATGGGGGCTTTCACAAATAGCCAAAGGTATGGGGGCTTTCACAAATAGCCAAAGGTATGGGGGTTTTCACAAATAGGCCAAGGTATGGGGGTTTTCACAAATAGCCAAAGGTATGGGGGTTTTCACAAATAGCCAAAGGCATGGGGGTTTTCACAAATAGGCCAAGGTATGGGGGTTTTCACAAATAGCCAAAGGTATGGGGGTTTTCACAAATAGCCAAAGGTATGGGGGTTTTCACAAATAGGCCAAGGTATGGGGGTTTTCACAAATAGCCAAAGGTATGGGGGCTTTCACAAATAGGCCAAGGTATGGGGGCTTTCACAAATAGCCAAAGGTATGGGGGTTTTCACAAATAGGCCAAGGTATGGGGGTTTTCACAAATAGCCAAAGGTATGGGGGTTTTCACAAATAGCCAAAGGCATGGGAGTTTTCACAAATAGCCAAAGGTATGGGGGCTTTCACAAATAGCCAAAGGTATGGGGGTTTTCACAAATAGGCCAAGGTATGGGGGTTTTCACAAATAGCCAAAGGTATGGGGGCTTTCACAAATAGGCCAAGGTATGGGGGCTTTCACAAATAGCCAAAGGTATGGGGGTTTTCACAAATAGCCAAAGGCATGGGAGTTTTCACAAATAGCCAAAGGTATGGGGGCTTTCACAAATAGCCAAAGGTATGGGGGTTTTCAGAAACTTTCTTAAAGTGGGCCAACACCCGCGCCGCTATATGACAGGCTGGGGAGGTGCATACATCACCCCCAGAACACCTGTAAATTTCACCTTGGCCTCGCTCCCCCACCAGGAATCCAGTGCAGTGATTGGCCGCTGGTGCTCATGTGGGCAGCACATTCCAACGGCCGGAGCAATGGCAGCTCTAGCTACCCATGTGTGCGTTGGACTGGATTCCCGGCGGGGAGCAAAGTTAAGGTGAGATTTACAGGAGTTCTTGGCGGTTACGTGCAGGGGGCTCCAGCATTCTGGATGCCTCCCCCAGCCTGTCATATAGTGCTGTGCAGTGTGGGTGTTGGTCCACTTTAGTGTGTGAGCGTGCTGTCAGCACCAATGCCTGCTGCTCCTAGGATTGAGCCTTTGTGCTGGCAAATGCCCTTCCTTTTTTTCAATCTGGACAGGAATTTTAAATGTAGTTACATGATATTTAATAAAATAATTTGCCAAAGCATAGCATTCAATCTGAAAATAAAAAAAGGGATTTATGCTGGCTTGTACGTTAAAAAGTAGAAACCTACTGAAGGCCCAAATCAGTCCTGGCTCTGAAGGGGTTAAGGTACAGAATATAATATAGTAACAGCATAAAGTGTCGTAATGTAGTTCTCAGATAAACTATACATAAAGGTATATCCCGAGGTTATAAAAGGCATAAAAATGACTTCCTATGAACAATACAACCTAGGGGCAGAACTGGCAAGCCTCATATTTCAATTATGGCATTCCATTCACTTTGCACGTAGGAACTACTCATTAGCATGTGGTTTAAAACTATTCCAGGAGTTTAGAATTTAGGTGTTATCAGTTACAAGTACATGCCTTGCAAAAAGAGTTATCACACTTTAAAGTTATAAGGCTTTGGATAAACATTGTATATCACAAGTCTTAATTCTTGTACCAGTATTCTAGCTTTCCTTATATAGATACATGTGTGATAATCCTTACCTTACAATAGTTTAGGTTTCATACATTTTAATAGGTCCTATGGCCTAATGCTAAGTAAACTAAAACTTAGGCCCTCATTCATGAAGGGATAGCGTCAGGTAGTGGCTGGCTAATGAGAGGTAGCGCCAGGTAGCGACTGGTGAACGCCGGACACGGCACGCAGTTACACATTTATCAAGCAGAATCTGTTTAGCGACTGGGATAATGCCATGTAGCGTTATCGCTTTGTTACTAGTTGATAGATGCTGGAAAACAGACTTTAAACACACCGCCTCCTGCGCTCTGGGCTTCAAACAAGTATTTTTCAGCGCCAGAGATTTGTGAGGCTGTTTTTTTGCTGAATATGGTGTGAGTCGGTCGCTATGAGCAGTCGCTAACATGCGCTCCCATACAGCGCTGTACTGGTCAAATAGCGACTCCTCACAATGTATTCAACATTACTGAAAAGCGACTGAGTTGCTATGAACTAGCGACTCACGGCCGAGCACTGCGACTAGCGGGCGCCTGCTGCCTGCTACAGACGCTCATCTGTCGCTACCTGCCGCTAATGATGAATCAGCCTGCCCATTTCCAAAAAGATAAGAAGAAAGACATTGTCCACACTCGCAAATAAAAAAACTCATGCTCACCTTTATTCCCCGGCAGATGCAGAATGCCTTATCTGATCACTGGAGTCGTAAGCCATTTGGGCCCCAAAGTCAGTTTTTGGGTCCAAAAATCTATGATGGGGCGCTGCCCCCATGAGTCACAATGCTGCTGACACCCTTCTTTATTCAATGCAATGGCTGGGGCTGACCAGGTCTTGATACCCTCCCAGCATCACTGTAACTGATGGGGGGGTATAACCACATGATGAATGCAGATGCAACAGACTATCAGGCCCAGTAGGCTCCGGGCCGGATATATTCATCAAGTAAAGCATGCTGCACCTGACTAGGAGTGATCATCTGTGGGGAACAAAGGTGAGTACAGAGGGGTTTTTTTTTAGCCTGTACATAAACAAAAAGGTTGTTCACCAGGCTGAACTTTCTTAACAACCTTCTTTCTTATGAGGCCAAATATTTCAATTTTAGCAATGGGCCCATATAACTGCAAATAAATATTTAATTTTTGAGTCAATCTAAAAGTCTTTGATATTATTTTTCATGGGCACCTTAAAGTTTTCTTTTGTGTCACTAAATGACAGCTATGATATTAAAAACGATTCAAAGACAAAAATATTTCTAAAACTATTACCCTTTGTACTGTGCAATGTACATAATGTCTGGGCTCGTCACAAGACCTGAAATGATGGAGTACATTAAAGATTTAGGAGGCCTATTTGACTTTTGCTGGTTTCCATAGCCAGGGCTGGAAGGGTTTACATGACTATTACAGCAGGAACACTGTTTCTGCTGCATCTTGTTTAAAAGCAACTTCATTTATTTTGCTCCTCCACCACAGGTACATTACCATTTGGAGGTTTTCTGCCTCAATACTATTGTAGAGATTTTCATTTTCCTTTTTCCCAGGTATGCCACTTGTATGTCATTGGTTTCTGACAGGTGCCATTGCTCTAAACTAGCTGTTTAACCCTTTAAGTGCCAGCCTACCTGGAGTTTTTGTCACACTCTGTTGCCAGACCATTTTGCACTATTTTGCGCTCCCCATGTTCAAATGTGATTTTTGAAGGGATTTCCAGGGATTTCCCAGGAAAATGATATATTGTTTTTTTCAGCAGAGTCTGGGCTTTAACATGAAATGTCTTGTTTGTCATTTGTTAGGTGTATTCTTAATATTTTTGGGTGAAATATGTGCAAAAAAAAAAAAAAAAGTTTGTCAATAAAATCTTATTGCGTGTGAAATCCCAATTTCTCCCGGTTACAGCGGTACCACATATGTATTGGTAGACACCCTTTCCTGCCCAGGAGACTGCCCCAAACTGAAACAGCGCTTTAGGAGATTTTCAGATAAAATACAACTATGCTATGCAATATGCGCACCTTGCGGTTTTTCCAGAAAAACAACCCTTTACATTTGAAATACCCCCCAACAAACTATATATTCTCTGGAAGTACACACCTCAGGCTTTCTAGGCGTACCAGGCTTGTGGATGTGGCCATAGTTTTCTGGAAGTAATCCCTCAACGTAATCTTTGGTTGCAAAGAGTTTCCCTAAAAAAAGGATAAAAAAGCAGAATCAAAGCCACATTTTCCTAAAAAAACTATATACAAACAAGAAAAAACAAGTTTAATCTGAAAACGCAACATCCCCCGAACAGAACAACACCCAACATGCATAGGTTCTGTCAAGGGAAGAGTTGCCAAACACCCCAAAGTAAAGCATGCGCATAACGGTAATTTTACTTGAAAATTTCAGCTCTGCAGACAAAGTGCGCACCTTGTGATTTTTCAACCAAAACAACCCTTTACATTTGGAATATCCCCCATAAACCATATATTCCCTGAAAGTACACACGTTAAGCTTTTTAAGGGTACCCAGCTTGTTCTAGTGGGCTCATCTTTCTGGAATTAATTCCTCAAAGAATTCTTTGGTTGCGCAGGGTTTCCCTAAAAAATTTATAAAAAAGCTGAATAAAAAACACCTTTTCCTAAAATATAAATATGCAAACCAGAAAAAACAAGCTAAGTCTGAAAGCGCAAGGTCCCCCGAACAGAACAATACCCAACATGCATAGGTACTATTAACCCTTTTAATTGCCAGCCTACTTGAGATTTTGTCACCCTCTGTTGACAGGCCATTTTCCCCATTTTGCGTCATGTTTTGCGACATGTTTTGCGCCATTTTTGCTGTAACTTTCAGAAAAATTATATATATATTTTTTGCAGCAGAGTTTAGACTTTAACATGAAATGTCTTGTTTGTAATTTTTTTTTTTTTTTTACAATATTATTAAGTGAAAAAAAAAATAAATAAATAAAAATTTTTTTTTAGAAAATTGACTCCTTTATTTTAAATAAAAAATGTATTTTATTAAGGAAAATCATATTGCATGTGAAAGCCCCATTTCTACCGATTAGAACGGTACCACATATTTATCGGTAGCCCCCTGTTCCTGCCCAGGAGACCCCCCTAACTGAAACAAGTATTTTATAACATTCACAAAAAAAATACAAAAACCATCCACACTACAAAGGGTTAAATCGAGAAAAAAAAATGACATAGGGTCCCCCCTCCCAGGGGAGGGAGACCCCATTTTTTTTTTATTTTTAAGGGTTAAAAACCCTTAAAAATCAAAAAAAAAAATTGACGTGGGGTCCCCCTTACCCAAAGTAACCAGCCCGGGACCAGCTATGGGGGCTTGTAGGCACAGAGTGGGGGGGCCAGCTTTTGTGGCCCCCCCACCCTGCAGCCTACGAGCCCACATAGCCCATGTGGGCCCGGGCTCTTCTGCCCCCCCCTGGCCTTTGGGGAGGCAGGTAATGGGGGTGCCGGGGGTTAATGGCAAGCCACCCGCTAGCGCAGGTGGCTTGCCATCCCCCCAGCCTTGTGAACTGGTATAGTGGTCATGGACCCCTTACCAGTTCACAAGGGGTTAAAAGTAAATAATCACACAGACACACAAAAGAGAAAAAATATTTTATTAATTTTTATTTTTTTTTTACACTGTACTCACCTCCCATCCATCCTGGAGCACTCTGTCCCTCGGCGATCACTGGCTTCTGCTCACTTGCTAGAAGCCTTTTATAGCTGCTGGATGACAGATCACAAAGGGTTAATCAAAAAAAAAAATGACATAGGGTCCCCCCTCCCAGGGGGGGCGGACCCCATTTTTTTTTGATTTTTAAGGGTTAAAAACCCTTAAAAATCAAAAAAAAAATTGACGTGGGGTCCCCCTTACCCACAGTAACCAGCCCGGGACCAGCTATGGGGGCTTGTAGGCACAGAGTGGGGGGGCCAGCTTTTGTGGCCCCCCCCACCCTGCAGCCTACGAGCCCACATAGCCCATGTGGGCCCGGGCTCTTCTGCCCCCCCCTGGCCTTTGGGGAGGCAGGTAATGGGGGTGCCGGGGGTTAATGGCAAGCCACCCGCTAGCGCAGGTGGCTTGCCATCCCCCCAGCCTTGTGAACTGGTATAGGGGTCATGGACCCCTTACCAGTTCACAAGGGGTTAATAGTAAAAAAATGACACACACACAGAGAAAAAAAAATCTTTATTTTTCTTTTTTTACACCATACTCACCTCTGATCCGACGTCCCGCGCCGCTGTCCCGCGCCGATCACCTCACTGACAGATGCCGGTGGTGATCGGTGCAGGGCGGGTGACAGGTGAGGGGGCTCCGATCGGAGCCTCCTCACCTGACATCCGCCCTGCTCCGATCACCACCGGCATCTGACAGATGCCGGAGCTCGGAGGGGGTATAGGAGGAGCGGGATGACGTCATCCCGCTCCTCCCACAATGGGCGGGGCTAAGCGGCGGCGGCCATCGCCGCCATTACAAGAGGTGAGGACCCGGAAGAGGGTCCTCACCTGAAGACTGCGCAGCCCAGGGGGGGGATCGGACCCCCCCCTGGTGAAGAGGAGACCCGACAGAAGGCTCGGGCGCGGAGGTGAGTAAATGACAGTTTTATTATTTTTTTTTTTTACAGCGGCGATCAGCGCTGGAAACGGGGGGGGGGGCGGCTGGTTTCGGGCCCCCCCCTGAAGACGGAGGACGACGGGGGGGGCGATCGGATGCCCCCCCAAGGAAGAGGGGACCCCAGGCTTCACAGGGATACCGGAGGTAAGTGATTTTTTTTTTCTATTTTTTAACTGTTTGGGGGAAATGCCAGGCACGTAGTTTCTACGTGCTTGGCACTTAACGGTAGGAGAAGCAACCACGTAGAAACTACGTGCTTGGCATTTAAAGGGTTAAGCCCCCCTCCTCATTGCCCAATCTCAGAAGAAGATAAGTGTCAAAATAATTTTCCCCCAATTTTCCTTTGAAACCAAAGTTCATTACCAGGACATTAAAGAGCGTTGATACATGTTTTTTTTTTTTTTATGTACCTTCCATAGGATGTGGTCTGTCTGCTTTAAGCATTGATCACTCAGATGTAACTGATCACTGGCCTCTATGTTACTGGCTTCCTACTAGGGGTAATAGGTGCCCACTAATAAAAATCAACCATTACAGGTATTTATGAATTTTTGTTGTAATACTATCTAGAGCTGAGTGTGATACCTTATTTATTAAGTGCACAATTTGCAGCATTTTGCTGGCATATGGGTCCACTATGGAGCCCCTGCATCTATTTATATTTTGGCACTGTTATTTTTACAGAATAGTCACAACACTTAGTGTTAAGTCGTACAAAAAGCCTGGCACAGTTGTAAAAAAACATCCCCATAACTTCCTTGTCCCATCTGCATGCATGATACTGAAGCATTGTCAGCACTTACATTTGCCTGTGCATCCACTCAAAGCAGAAACGCCTCCTCACCGATTTTCTAGTGGTAGCGGCCATTTTGGAGCTTCCTCTCCCAGCATCTCAGCCATGCTGCTGCCTGGATTCAACTGACATAACTGACAATGCACAAAAACAGGAAGCCCAGCAGCACTTCCTGTTTGCAGGCAGCTTGCAAATCCATAAGTCGCCATTTTGTTTTTAAAATTTACCACAGCAGGAGTTAGGGTAAATGAATTTTTAATTGCAGCAATCTAAATTGCCCTGGGGAGGGATGCATATGAGCACTGTTTGTTATGTTGGTCCAGTTTAAGTCATTTTTGACTGTTGGTCAACTTTAAATAATCAGTTTGGATTGGGGCACTAGGTATTGGCTGGCCTATGTCAGCGCCTGTTGGACCCGACTGACGATTATACTAGTGAGCATCACTCTGTACCACCAACATTTAGGCGCTGCACATTATTTATTCATTTTTGGCACTCTGATAAGATTAGCTCTGTATGTAATAGGATATAATTGCTGTGAACAAGGCAGACAAACTTTGCAGTTTAAAACTTTGCAAAAATAAGGCAGTAAAAACAATAATTAAATAACATTTAGTGATATCTAAGACCTGCGTTTACATTATTGACAATTCACCAACGCAAGTTCTGTAGAAATAATATTGTTTAAAATGAATTATAAGCAAGGAACACTTCAGTATACTTTTGCCCATTGTGGTCTAGGGATCTAAACCTACAGCACCATTATAAACTGGCGCAGCTTTGATAAGAGTGCTGGTCACTGCGAATATGGTGCCAGTGATAAATAAAAAATGTTTTTTGTTAAATGGGGCACTGACTGATGCTGAGGCAAAGTACTGGCACTAGTACTTGATTAATAAGGCCATTGTCAATGTCAGATATATGTATGGATGCAGCAACTGCAAATACATTATTATATTATGACACTTTAACCCTCAGGTGACCCCCAAAAGACCTCACAAATTCTTAAAATATTATTAGAAGGCTGGGTATTCAGATATCCCAAGGCATATTACCAAACTTATACAAGCTAATTAAATACAGCAAATGCCCAGACAAGCCTAAATTGTAAGTGAGGTGGATTTGGCTGTGCTTTCTGTATTGTGAACTTACAGCATTAATTAACTTTTGTTATTAAAAGTACAAATGGATTCATTATTCATGTTTAGCCAGGGGATACATAGTAACAAACAATGCTTCAAACAGAGAAACTGGGGGTCTGGTAGACTGCCAGCGATGTGGGAATAGCATGGGTTAATATAACATCCCAGCCCCATAATGGCTTTGTGTGGGATACTAATGTCGTCCTGTGACTAGTGAGATACGAGGCTTTTTGAACATTGCTGTCATAACCACTCAGCTGACAACTTTATGCGAACAAAATCAGAGCCAATGTTGATGGAATAGTTAAAGATTTTAAGAATAAGCAACTAGTAATGGAACCAAGTTGCTTAAAGTTACATAGTTGCATAGTTAATACGGTTGAAAAAAGACATAGGTCCATCAAGTTCAACCAAGGGTGTTGGGGTACGAGAACTTATATTTTAGTTTTTTTTTATACTGATAACAACTAATAGTAACTGTTAATGTAATTTTCTTCTAAATAAGCATCTAATCCTTTTTTGAAGCTGTCAGCGGTTGATGCTGTACCAAGCTTCTGGGAGAGGTTATTCCACAGATTTATTTATTTTTTTTTTTATGGTAAAAAAATGATTGTCGCCTCCGGAGATTGAATTTCTTTTTTTCCAGTGAAAGGGAGTGCCCCATTATCTTTAGAGAGGATTTTACCTGAAATAGTGTTTCCCCATATTTTTTGTATTGCCCATTTATATATTTATACAAGTTAATCATGTCCCCCCTCAGTCGTCTTCTATCAAGACTAAACAGATTTAATTCTCGTAATCTTTCTGCATAACATAACAGATCCTTCATTCTCCTTAGCAGTTTGGTGGCTCTCCTTTGCACCGTTTCCATAGTCAGAGCGTCCTTTCTATGAACAGGTGCCCAGAACTGGATGGCATAATCCAGGTGAGGGCGCACCAGTGCCTTACAAAGAGGCAAAATTACATCCCTATCCCGTGATTCCATGCATCTTTTAAATCATGATAATATCTTGGTGGCCTTGGAAGCAGCTGCTTGGCATTGCATGCTGTTATTTAGCCTGTGGTCTACCAGTACCCCCAGATCCGTCTCAACAAGTGATCCTCCCAGTTTTACTCTCCTGAGGATATATGTGGCCTTTAGGTTATTAGACCCCAAGTGCATGACTTTACATATCTCCACATTGAACTTAATTTGCCAAGTGGATGCCCAGTCACTCACAGTGTCCAAGTCAGCAACAATAGACTTCACTGTGCTACATATCTTTGTGTCATCTGCAAAAATAGAGACAGTGCTTCCATCTATGTTGTTTATAAACAAGTTGAATAATAGTGGGCCCAGCACTGAACCCTGGGTACACCCCTTACAACTGGTAACCATTCAGAGTAGGTATCATTAACCACAACTCTCTGCACACAATCATTCAGCCAGTTTTCAATCCAGTTGCAAACTGTATTTTCTATTCCTGAAGATCTCAATTTCCCCAATAAGCGTCTTTGAGGGACAGTGTCAAATGCAAAATCCAGAAAAACTATATCTACAGCTGCCCCTCTGTCCAGGCTTCCTCATAGAAACCAATCAGGATAGTCTGGAAGCTTTTGCCCTTAGTAAAACCATGCTGGTTGTCACTATTATGTTACATGTTCGTGTATGTAGTTTTTACTTTAACAGGTATTGGTCCCACTGTCTGTTGATCACAAGAAGCTCGGGGGGCATCCAGAATGCTGAAGCCCCCCTCATATTCATTACGAGCCAACGCCGGGAAAGGAGTGGCCTCCAAGCGGTCACGTGGGCAGGTCCTGCTGGTGACCGGCGCAACACTGAACTGACCAATCCCTTGTGTGTTCAACGTGCCACCTACTCTACTGGCTGAAATAATCCACTTGTAGAAGGGTGTGAGCAGGCTGTCACTTTATGACATGCTGGCGCATACTGAATTACTAGTTTTATCTAATTACTAAAAGAATTTCCTAGTTTTCTGCAGTCAGCTGTCTTTGGGAGCATACGGTGCCCAGGTACATGCCAGCATGATCTCCTGTCATGAAGTGGAGTTAAGAGACAGGGTTTGGTTAGAGATAGGATATGGGTTATGATCACATGTAGGTGCTAGATTTGGAATACAGGTTAGAATTAGGTTAAGAGGTATTGTCAAATTTGGAGGCTAGCTTTGGTGCATGGCTCAGATGATGGATACGGGGCTAAGTTTGGATCATAGGGTCAGGGTTAGGATAAAGACCCTGTCCAGCAAGGCAAGGGAGCCAGGAAGGGAGTTTTGCGTGGCCCCGAAGAGGGGGTTTTTACACCGATTTGGGATGCCCCAGGAGAAGGTCAGTGGCCAGCACTGGAAACTTTTAGATTCCTGTGCCAGCCCTCTCAGGTTTTGTTCTGTTTTAAGATCAGGGTTATGTTGCTGTAAACATCAGGATGGGACAAGGTGTTAGAGCCAGGTTAAGAAGCTATGTCTGAACAGTGGGTTACCTGTTACCTTCATGTATGGGTCAGGGTTAGAGGGCCTGCTTCAAACAGGTAGCACACACAGACTGGCAATTCTCACAAATCTCACACAGACTCACAAATCAGTGTTGCCAGTCTGGAGGAGAGGAGGGCAACAACTTCTGGAGTCAGCTCAGCGCTGTATGAGCTGTCCTGGGGGTGAGGTAAATATATTGTTTTTTTATTTCATGGTACAGTTACCCTTTATTGCTTTATATTACATTTATAGATCTGCTATTACTTTGAACTCAAACATAGCTAAGATGAACCTTATCTCACTTCCCTCCAACCCCTCTGAAAAGATATGCTTTACCCAATTTTCATTTCTCCTAGTTGTCTGCAATGAAGCTAGTGTTGCCTTTTAAGGAATCATGCTTTTAGTATGGAGTTTATTGTGGGAATAATCAAGATGCGCCCTTATTTAAAACTAACATTTTTGGGATAAAAATGTTTTCCATTAAAAGTTTTCCACACAACATCGTATACTAGGGCTATGGTGATTTTTCTTCTGGATCGTTCTTTTCCTTTTGCTTCCAAATAAAAAAAGGCTGAATACATTTGCCTGCAGCTGCCTAACAACTGTTTGGGAAAAGTCTGCTCACATAACTGAAGCTCTGCTGAAAATTGGAAGAAGTAGGTGTAAGTGATTTAAAATAGCAAGTGAGTCATCTTAAAGGGAAACTACAGCTAAGGCACATGCTACGAGGTGTCAAAGAGCTGTTTTTTCCCCCTCACACATCAACATCAACACATCAACTAATCTGCAAGATGGAATAGGGACAATTCTGAACTATGCTTTAATATAACAATAACACACTTTCTTATATTAATATTAAAAGCCAACTTTCCACCTCCAGACAAAATTCGATTTCATTTTTGGGACAAGAATAAAGGAATTAGAACCAATTTTTGGTGTTTGTAATCCTGGCCTGGCAGTTCATTTTATAGAAACAACATGCAGGATGTGTCCGTGACATGGAAACTCCATCATTTGTGGTAGGTATGGTAATACTGGGGTTAATTCAGAGTCTGGTGAGAATTTTCACTTTTTAGGAGAGAAAACTACCATGGATTTTCATTGTCTACTGGGTGTAAATTTTCACCTGCCTCTGAATAACCCCAAGGTAGACAATGGAAGTCAGTGGCAGTTTTCTCTAATGAAAAAGAAGTGAGAATTCTCACATTGCTCTGTATCGACCCCATTGTGTTTAAAATGGCTTATTTACTATTTGTGATCAGAAAATCCCCTGAACATCCTCAGCACAAAATATAGGGTTCCTGTACCAGCCCCCATGTTTTTTTCTTCCTAATTGTCTTTCCTGTTTAGTCACTCTTTAATTCAGTTTGGTATCTGTCCCAGAGAGGGTATAGGTCCACTGTGGGGCTATAAATTGCCCTTCCACCAACCTTCAGCCCTTGCAGTGAATGATACTCATCCCTTCCAGACTCTGAGTCTTTTCCAGCAGGGAATAAAGAGAGGTGCTGGGTCAGACCCACCCAGGGCAAGTATCAGTCACTGCCAGGCTGAGGAGCCTTTTGGCACCGAACAGGGCGCAGGTCTGCTTTATGAGAATGTTAGTGATGTTCCTGATACAATAACTTGAATGACATACTGTCTAAGGATGCATACATAACATCCCTAAAAGCACATATAACCTCGGAGTAGAGGTTTTTACAGGACCCATAGACTGACAAGCACACATGTGGATTACATTTTGATCTAAAGAGCTTGATAAAAGCTACCTGCCCCCATCCCCCTCCCAGGGCTAGACCCGATTTGTCTATTTAAAAGATTGGCCCAGATTGGATGCCAGGAGCAAATGACTATTATTGGCCAGTCAGTGCAATAGCAGCACACCTGCTGTACAGTGATTGGTTGACTAAGCAGTGGATTTTCTGCAGCAGCCAATGAACATCAGGGGATCTGGTGTCCATACCAGTTAGGTGAGCCCCCTTCTTGCATTTAAATAGCCATATTGGGTTTAGCACCAGAGGAAGGATGGGTGGCTAATGGGTCTAATTAGGCTTGACTTCTGCTTTAATGCCTGGGACACACTTATGTAGAGCAGTTTTTTATATGTTTAATATTTAACATATGGGGGTCCATTCAGAGCCAGGTGAGAAAACTCACTCTGTTTTTTAGGAGAGAAAACTGTCATTCACTTTCATTGTCTACCTAGGTTGTTGAATCAGCTCCAAGGTGAAAGTGGGACAAATCTGTTACATTTCATGCACCGGATCTAGTTTTAAAGAGATTATCTAGCCAGAAATTTAAAATCATTGCTACTCACCTTTTTTACAGCGCCGCTCCACTACCCTGACCCAATGTTGTACAAATTACCAAGATCGAAAATCAAGCACCCTGGTCCAAGATGGCAACCATGGACGTGTCGGGTTTACGCCCTGCAGTACGCCCACTGCAATCATTGCAATGGAGGGGGCATGCCAACATGGCCCCGCTCCCTCCAATGCAATGAATGGAGTGGTTCTGCTAAACCCAACATGCCCATGGCTGTCATCCTGAGAGGACTCATCTTGATAAGCTGCATACCAGCGGGTCTGGGCGGTAAAGCTGCATTGGACAAAAGGTGAGTATCATTATATTTTTGGCTGGACAACCCTTAAGATAGGAACGTTTGCAAAAATGTTCCACTGAGACATTCTCTACAATTAGGTGGGTACTCACGGTGTTAGGATTGCTACACCACTAAAAGTAGTGAGCTTTCCACGTGAGACAGAGATCTTGCCAGGCACTCCAACATGTGATGGATAGCTCACCACATTTTAATGCCTTACCCTGTAATAAATGTACACCATGCTCAGAGGTCCTCCAGGCCCATAAGAAAATAGGGATAATAGAGATTTGTTGTACATGCTAAGCACCTTTCATATGCTTTAAAGAGAGTCCCACTCCTTGGGGTATCCCAAATTAGGATGGCCCATTGTGTGAAACCCTCCAGGTCCCCATTCCACTTGCTTGCTCCCTGAGCCCTTGCCGCATCCGCATCCCTGCTCACCTCTAGCTGTTCGTATACACACGCTGAATAGGCAGCGAGGGCATGAGAGCTAGAAACTGAGCAGGGATGCGGCTGCTGGCACACTTGGCTCCCTTGGGCTGCTTAGCCACTCTGGAGGCTTAGCCGCTAGCAGAGCCAAAGGGAGCCAAGTGCAATTGAGTGCGCTGGTTGATTGAGCGGGCCGCTCAGCCAGTCAGCGCACTCAGTTTTGGCCCGCCCTATGCCATGGAAACATCAGGAAGGTGAGTTGTTACACTGAACTGAAGGGAGACACACAGTGGGGCATTCCAGTTCTGGATGCCCAGCCTGAGAGGAATAATGTTGTTGTGACAGTCCCGGGCATTGGTCTTTGCCCCTTAGGGGGACCTCGATTTGGGATGTCCTGTTGTGTGCACCCCCCCAGGTTGCTCAATAAAACTTACCTTTCACTGGTGCTACAATGCATGTGCGAGCTCTCATCCAATCAGTGCGCTCAGCTCCGCTTGTCAATTTCAGCTAAGGCTCAGCTAAACACCTAGTCTAGCCGAAGCACAAGCCAAACACACTTGCATCCACATCCCTGCTACCCCGCACAAATGCCTGTCGAGGGTGAGTGCAGTGCTAAAGGTATCACTGACTGCCGTCAGGTCATGGAGGAGGTAGGTTTTTTTAGGGGACTCAGTGGGTTTCACACAGCAGGGCATTCTGATTAGGGATGCCCCAGGGTGAGGGAATCAGGTGGCCCTGGAAACGTATACATTATAATTACTCCTCTATTTCCAGTAGTAAAGCAACTGCCAGTGTTTATACATTCATTTTATAATATAAAGAGCCAAAATACAGAAAATAATGAAGCTGGTGTAGAACTCCTTTCCAATATTGTACGCTCTACTTGCACCGTGACTTTTAGCAGAGATGTGGAATGTAACACTGCAAATGCAGAGTGGGAAGCTGACAATACAGAATTGAGGGCCTATTGTTCCACTCGCAGGCCTGTTTAGTTGTTTAGCAAATATTTCACCCCATGTCACACTTGTGCAGCAGGTCTTTTAGATATAACGTCGCTAATGAGAGTTCAGCAGCCATTATTTGCCTGTGAAATGTGTTGTGTGGTCTGCCTTGTGGTGTAACAGTTGCTAATACTTTGAGCAGAGTATTAGCTCCCTGTGACCTGCACATACACCAGTGTGTTCTCCAGGGGGTATCTTCACACTTCACACTGACAAGTGGTGTGGAATGTTTTCAAGGTGCAGATTCCATGGACACCATTTAGAAGTTTATCTTTCACACTGGCTGTACAAGAATATGTACTTTTCATATACCTGCAATATTTTCCTTCCTCTCCCTCAGGCACTGAAGATGTCTGAGAGTTTCCATGCAGCTGGTTTAAAGGGGAATAAAGGCATCTTACATAGACTCTGCTGGCCCATTGCAGTGGATTTTCTTTACACAATATGTGCAGGTTTCTTCAATTACACAAGCGTCTGTAAAGCTGGAATCAAGATGACCTCTGTTTTCTGTTTCCCTAAGCTCTTGTCTGATACTCCAGAAACCACACTCTTTTTATACTGGAATTAAAAGCGTTTAAGAAGATTTTCAGTTTAGTGTAGTGTTTCCAAAAGCAGCCCCCAGGGTCCACAGACAGAGTGTGTGAACTAGTGTTCTGAAATGCTTAGATCTCTAAAGCTTAAAGTATCCCTCACAAATGCCCCTCATTCACAATCCCTCGTTTAAGCCTATATCCCTCTGTTCTCTGCTGTCCTCAATTGTCTCTCTTTCTGGTTTTAGATCGCCATAAATGGCATGGCCATGAACAAGAAAATCGGATACACACCCTTCTTCGCTTGCTAATACTCCCGGTTTGGTGCTTTAAAGTTCACTCATTCTGAAGGTCCAGCCCCTGGCTTCAACCCCATGCTGTCAGCCCAGCAGAAACAAGGGCTGCATCAAACAACAGGGGCAGAGTTCTGGCCAGGAGACCCAGTGTGTGGGCAGACTGGGGCAGGATCTTACAGGAGATGCAGCTGTGCCGCAAGTCTGCCCCAAGATGCCCCACTGTGTGAAACGCCTGTAAACTCACCTTTAGAAGGCGCTTCCGCAACGCTGCGTTCGCCGCTGCATTCCCAGCTTTCCTATAGCTGTGCGCACTCCTGCGCTTAGCCTTTTTGAATGGCTGGGCTCTGGAGCGCACACACCCAAACAAAGTTCTGGGGATGCGACCAGCCGGCTGCACTTGTCATGACAGCACCTTTGAGATCAGCCAATCAACGATCTCAAAAGTACCACAGGCCATGGCTTCAGCGGTGGAAAAATAGTTATATTTGAAAATCAGCAGTGCCCAAGGTACTGGGGTGGGGGGAGCAGCAAGGGGGGCAGGTATAAAAAAATTATTTTAATACGCTTTAAAGTAAACCTGAAGTTGGGCTTTTATACTCATGTCTGCAAACTTTCAGCGTGGCAACTACTGCAACATGACTGCCTGCAATCAGTCAGATTTGCCACATGACAAGCGTGCACATGCACCAGGCTGGTAACTGGAAGTCTGAGAATGGCACAGGAGCACAGACTAGGTGAGTATTTCTACCTATTTTTAGTTGCATTAGCTTCAAGGGACGTACCCTAAGTACTATCAAGTGTGCACCTGTAATGAGGCAATGTAAGGCAGCCACCTCAGGTAGCACTGCAAGGGGCAGCAATTTCTGGACTTTTTTTTATTTTTACTCATATACTTTTATATCATTAGTGGTTCAGTGGAGATTGGGAGGCTGCAGCATGCTGTCAGGTTTTTACAGTCAATCATCGGTGGCTCAACGGCTGCAACCCTGCCCCTACCCCCTGTAGGAAGAGACCAAGACGTGGAGTGCACATCCTGGTGGAGTGGGGCGGTAAAACTAACCTCTTCCTGGTCCTTCAGTGCATGCGCAGGCTCTTGTCCAATAAGAGCTGTTTGCCGTGCATATTTAATATTCAGCAAATGGCTCTGTTTATGACAATCAATCAAGAAGGCCCACAACCCCAGCATCAGGAGTGCTCCCACCCCCAGCCTATCTGACAGAAGCGTGCTCACAGGTCAAAGATCATCAGAGAAGGATTCCTGCCATCATAAATATTTGCAGCACTGTCCGAATAAAAGTCTCACCTAGACTCATTAGCATCTAATAGGTTTTGGAGGTTGGGCTAAATTTATTGTGGGTTGGGGGTGAGCAGGGGAGTAAATTGAGGGGGAGCAGGAGATGCAACTGCACCAGGGCCCAGAAGGTCAGAGCGGCCCCATAATTGTTGCTTTGCCACCTTTTTTTATCATTTGTGCTCACTTGGCATTAATTAGATAAGGGAAGCCTCATTTGTTTTTTGTTTCAGTCATTAGTTGTCTAGCTGCATCCACAGAAAAATTACTGTATGAGCCGTGAAAGGGCCCTATTCAATGTTCACACCAGGGCCCCATCACATTTAGTGGCACTTAGCGTCAGGTGAACGCTGGGCACTGTATGTGAAAACCACATTTAAGAAAGTCAACCTGGTCAGCGGCTATAAAAGCATCATGTAGCGTCACATGTATCACTAACAGCGGATCAGTGTATAGCACCGGCGCTCTAGGTTCAGGAGCGCCATGTAGTACCTGTTGATCAGTAGCGCTCTCCCATACATTTCAGTGGTGTTTCATTTGGTTGTGTTTAAATAGCGTTTTGCTAAAGTAAACTTTCAAATTTGTGGCTCAAATCATTGTGTGTCCTCGCCTGCCCTGCAAACAAACAGTTTTATTGTTTTTTTTTTTTTTATATGCAGAATTATATGTGCAGGACTGCCATTGCAGTGTCATTGTCACGGTGTTAAAACAATGCCATTCCATATGTTTTCGCTCTGTTACTGGTGTAAATGTGTTGAGAAATAGACTTTTATCACAGCGTTAACTATCGCTCGCTGCAGCGTTGTACTGTTAGACGTAGCCTATAGTCTTGGGTGCTTTGACCTCGGGACACCACCTAGCGTTCTGGATTGGTCAGCAGTGAATCAGGGAGAAAGCTGCTACAGTGCCCTGCACACACTCTAAACGCCGCTACACAGACGCTCACATGGCAATATGTGGCGCTACTATTAAATCAGCCTCCACGTTATGCCTCTGGCGTCCAGTGAGTGGTAGCTGTGCAATGAAATGTGATGCCATTTCCCTACCCAGTGGCCCACTCTTTTTAGCATGTCAGCTTTTCAATTTGTATTAGGCGTCTCTGTCTTTATGATCATATATACATTATGTATACATATATATATATATATATTCATACAAAAGTGTGTGTGTGTGTGTGTGTGTGTGTGTGTGTGTGTGTGTGTGTGTGTGTTTACACATACACACACTATTCCTAATCTCACAGTTAAGTGAGATACTTCAATAATAATAGAGCTGTGTTTGATGTAACCAGTGATGTATGTGGATAAAAAAGTCCTGCACACAACTGGATGGTTCAAGACACAGTTGTTTGGTTATTAATTTAAGCATTGTAGGCTAAAACAGAAAGCAGGCATCACATGTAAGTATCAGCAGCCCTGTATGGGTTTTTCCTTCCTTTCATTTTGGGAATGCCAGTATGAAAACCCTTTGATGCAGCGCTGCAGTAGTCCCGGGACACTACATGTTAATGGATAAAGCATACAGAAAAGTCATCAGTAATAGCTTACTCCAATTTCTTTTAAATTGGGACCTAGAAAATAAAATACATTTATTAAAACCCAAATTCAGTAAAATGTGGGAGGCATGTGAATAACATTTATGGCAGATACAGTCTTTTTTTTAATGTGGTATGCCTTAGCTTCTCTGAAAGAATCCACCCTAGATGAGTTACCAAGCAACCCACAAACTCATTCCTTTCCACCCAACACATTCCCAGATATATGTCACGGAAAAATAAGTAGCAGCAAAGACTAAAAACACCAAAGAATTCAGGGATGAAAAATGTTTTGGAGAAAGGTAACATTTCTCCTGTTCTGCGCTGTTAATGCGCAGGGGGCATCTGCAATCGGGATGCCTCCCTGCACCCGGGTGTTGTCCTAGTTTAAAGGGACTGTCCAGGCAAAATGTAAAAAATATGATTCAGCAGACCTTCCCTCTTCCTTCCTGTAACCTCACAGCAGCACCTAGAAGCAGAAACTTTGCACTGACTTCTGGCATTCCCCCTGATTCCGTTAGCATTAGACCACCATAGGGCTCGACTAGTGGTCTAAAACGCTGCCCCCATTGCCACCTGTGTATTGCAGCATTGTGATATTGGTGTCAAAGTATACTGCCTGTTAGTGTAATGGAGAGTGGCCACGCCCCCAGCTGGAAATTTCCAAAATGAATGAAAACTTCCAAATACATTTTCTCGACTTTGGGGGGGTTCATTTTGAAGAAAAAAAGAAACAGGAAATATTAGGTACATTAGGACTATGTGATTATATGGCCCATGTAGTTAGCCGGATAATCCCTTTTATATTCACCTTTCTCTGTTCCTAGGCTCTGGCAATTGCAGCCCAGTGTCCCCTTTTTCATGCTAAATATTTGGTGAAGCCAGTGTGACTTGCAGTGTGCATTGCGGTGTGGATTGCAACCTGAATCCCGGTGAGCTTTTTAAAGTTTAGACACAAAAAGGTGCAAAAAAATGACCTGTATCTGTGGTGGGGCAGTTTACAGGTTAGGCACATCATTCTTCCAATGAGGTAAGGATATTAGTTTTTAAGTTTAGAAACAACAGAACCCTATAGGCTATGCATAGAAAATGGTGAAATCTAGCATAGTGCATAGGGTGCTGTTATTTCCAAACTTTAAAAATATATCCTTACATCACTGGAAATTAATGAACTGTATAAATGTGCCACCACATGTACAGGTAATTTTTTTGGGGGAAAATGTTGGACTTTTTTTGCACTTTTCTGTGTGTTATCGCTAAAAAGCTCACCGAAATGCAAGTTGCAATCCACACCAGAAGTCACACTGGCTTCACTAAATATTTAGCATGACCCTTCATGTGTGCATGTGCTATACATGGCTACATGCAAACCCCATTGACCAGGTAACATGGAGCAAGAGAGCTGGCTGGCTAAGTAATTTTGCCATGGTTTTTAGGTTTCCTAGAGATTTTTTATTAAAGGGGTAGCTATGTATATGTTCACAAAGACCTGGGAATCGAACTTGTACCATTTAAAGTTATTTACAGGATTTTAAGTACTATTTACATTTACTAAACATTTACTTAGTACTAATAACATTTGTATTTGTTTATCATTTTTATTTATTTACTAAGCACCAACTTCTTCAATGGTGCTTTAATGGTAATTACTACTAATGTATTTATTGCATTTTTCGCCTTATAAGACACACTTATTTTTCCCCAAAAGTGGGGAGGAATGGGATTGGGGGAATGCCACACTGCCTATGGGAAGGGAGAATGCCATACTGCCTATTGGGAATGGGGGGGGGTGCCACACTGCCTATGGGGGAATCCCACACTGCCTATTGGGAATGGGGAGGGGGGATGCCACTCTGCCTATGGGAAGGGGAAATCCCACACTGCCTATTGGGAATGGGGAGGGGGGATGTCACTCTGCCTGTGGGAAGGGGGAATCCCACACTGCCTATTGGGAATGGGGAGGGGGGATGCCACTCTGCTTATGGGAAGGGGGAATCCCACACTGCCTATTGGGAATGGGGAGGGGGGATGCCACTCTGCCTGTGGGAAGGGGGAATCCCACACTGCCTATTGGGAATGGGGAGGGGGGATGCCACTCTGCCTGTGGGAAGGGGGAATCCCACACTGCCTATTGGGAATGGGGAGGGGGGATGCCACTCTGCCTATGAGAAGGGGGAATCCCACACTGCCTATTGGGAATGGGGAGGGGGGATGCCACTCTGCCTATGGGAAGGGGGAATCCCACACTGCCTATTGGGAATGGGGAGGGGGGATGCCACTCTGCCTATGGGAAGGGGGAATCCCACACTGCCTATTGGGAATGGGGAGGGGGGATGCCACTCTGCCTGTGGGAAGGGGGAATGCCACACTGCCTATTGGGAATGGGGAGGGGGGATGCCACTCTGCCTATGAGAAGGGGGAATCCCACACTGCCTATTGGGAATTGGAGGGGGGAATGCTGCACTGCCTATGGGAATGGGAGGGGGGTATGCCACTCTGTCTGTAATTGGAGGATTCTGCACCTTGTCTTTTATTTGATTCAGAATATTATTTTTGTTATTTTCCTCCTCCAAATCCTAGGTAAGTCTTATTGGCAGGCACGTTTTATAGTGCGGACAATACCGTATGTAACCCCCTGTTGCCTTACATTCATGCTGCTCCTCCCTCAGTCAGAACAGTGGCTTTGCTTCCACATTGATCATTTGGGAGGGACACTGAGCATATGTTTCCTGGCACAGCACAGATGTCAACTGGAATGTAAAATCAAGGAATAAAAAAGGAGAGACTTCACCTGGAACATCCTTTGGATGACTTTCCAAGTTCAAGCACAAACAGGAACCAAAGGCCCATCCCTGACAAGTTCTAATATCTAAACTTTTTACAATATGTTCAAACCTGAGGAAACAGAAACAGCTTTCCACAAAGAATAAAGCAAATTGAATGCATCATTTTTAAAGGAACCTAACCCAATAGGGCATTCCTTTTTTTTTACAAATTCCAGTATCTGCCAGCTTTTACAGCTGGAATATTTTAAACACCTATCACCCTGGAATCCAGTGGCAGTCCAGTGACTTTTTTCAAGTGACGTAACCAGGCCTTGGGTGACAGGGTCTCATTGGGCCCCCTGGGATTGCAGCCAGTGGCGTAACTAATAGAAAAGGGGCCCTAGCGCCAGTATTAAATGAGACGCTCATTAAACCGGACCTTCACCATGATTTAATGAAAAGCCCAAACTCTTAAAAAACGATTCCCCAGCATCTAAAATTAATATATTTTACATTTTTACTCACTAACTTATTATTCTTTCCCCCACTGGGCTGCAACTCTGTTCAGGAATTTAGGATACGGGCGCCGCCATCTTGACTCAGAAGCATCATACTTACTGAGGAGAGGAGAGTGGGATAAGGTACAGGGGGGCGGGTTATAGCTGTGCTTTGCTCAGACAGAGCAGAGCTGGGGTCAGGGAAAGGTCAGCAGTCCCAGAATGCAGAGCAGCACAGTCACTTCCTGTTTGCAGGCACTTCCTGTTTGCAGGCTGCCTGATAAAATGGCAGCTTCCATAAGCCGCCATCTTGGATGTTTAAAGGCTCATAACATGCAGTAGATGCAGGTAGGATGATTTTTAATGTGGCCAATCTGTATGTACAGGGTGTGGGAAACATATAAGATAGACTCTTATTCAGAGTGAAGGTCCGCTTTAAATCAGAGCAGTTTGTGGTGCCTATGCGTTTGCCTTATGTAATGAGGAGTGAGTGAGAGCAGCCACAGCCCATGGATCTTCAGCAGTGTATATGCTCACACCCCAGCCATTCAGATAGGCTAGGGGGGAGCATGTGCGCATGCTGAGAACCATCTGCCAAATTACATAGTGACGGCTCTGATTGGATGAGAGCCTGTGCATGCCCCATTGGACCGGAAAGAGGTGAGTTTTTCTGGGCATTATGGGGGTTCTCACACACCAGGGCAGCACAATTCAGTATGCCCATGGAGCACAGGACAAAACCTGGGAGTCAAAATCCCTGGTTTTGTTCTGACATCAGTCTATGTGGCCAGTCCTGGAGTCTAAAAGACTGCAGGGCTGGCCAGTTACCCCTTCCTGTGTAAAACCCCAGAGTAAACTCATCTAGCCGGTGAGTTTCCAAAGGCTATTGTACAGGTCACATTCTCGCTATACCTGTCTACCCACACCAGGTCTTTGTGAATAGCTGGCAGAGAAGGGTGTATAGTAGGTGATCCCAGGGTATTGTGTGCCCCAAACCAACCTAGACCTCCTTCTCACATTATATAAGTGGGAAACCTGTATGCTGGCTCCGGCCCTGGCCAGAGATGTGGCATTTTTAGAAGGAATGACTTCTATAACCACCTGGATTTGGGATGTCCCTCCACGTAAATATCCCTAGGTAGCCTGAAACTGGGCATTAATACTTTCCAAGAACAACCACAACTGCCAGCAACAAAATGGGTTCACCCAGACACACCCTGCATAGGGTGGTACATGCTCCAGGCTATACAGACAGGTGTGTAACCCTGCCCAATTGCAGGCTTCCTAGGGACCTTCAGTTAGAGGGTAGATGAAGCAAGTTGAGTTGATGTGGTATATCTCAGCTTGGAATGCGATTGTTAAAAATAATCTAAAATGGAACAAAACCCGGGAATTTGACATTCCCAGGAATTGGGATGCCCCACCAGTTTGAGATGTGCCAGTGAAAGGCCAGGACTGGGTTAGGTGACTGCTGCAAGTGTTTAACCAAAAACAACAGTCCACCCTTTTGCCCCTCAGCTGACTCACTGAGGTCTGACTGTCTGTTGCATCCCACATACATCCTGTCACGCCCTTAAGATGCTTTAAATAGAGGAGGGGCTAGGCCTTGTCCATTAACTGGACAAGCTCCCAATTAATCCCTGGGGGCATGCATGCCGTGGGACTCAATCTTGGAGAAGGGTAAGTATAAGAATTCTGTACCTTCGAAAAGGAGTGGCAGGGCAGAAGAGGTAAGTTTTTTTTAATGTTAGCATAATTTAGAGGTGAATTGTGTGCCTTTATCATATGGCACCTGCTCAACCCACATAGGGTTACATACAGTGCCCCATCTCAAGGAATACTACATATTACTAGAAAGCCTGATCACATGCTGGATCTTGAAAGATGCTTTTTTTAACATTATTAGTCCCATGAGCTTTTTAAAAATTTTTAAAAAGCCCACCGAGCTCTGCCCCCAATGTGCTTTCAACCAGTCAACAAGTGCGCTCCACAGCTAAGACATTAGTATTGAAGGGAGAGTACTATAGAAGGTTTAGTAATGTACAGTAAGATTGTGGCAGGGGAGCAATAATCTATACCATGTGACATGGTAGAAAAGATGTAGCATTGCGGGGACAGGACATGGGCTGGGGTATAGGGAATGGAAGAGGTATTAGAAACAGGAAGCAATTAATTATGGCACAGGCTCTGGGTGAGCTGGGTTGCATATTGTGGGCTATGCCCAGCCCAGGTTGCATCACAGCAGTGTGGCCCATCAGGAATTTTTCCAGCCTTCCTGCTGGCCAGTCCGCCCCTGGGTGGGCGTGAGCAGCTACCCCAAGCGTAGCCCATCACATTGCCAAAGGGCTGCACGTTACATTTATTCATCGGGACAGTGTACCCATAATCCATCGAGTCCCCACCCAAGTGTGGCATGTATACAGCTTCACTTATGTGAAGACCAGCTCCAGGGCTCCATCGACCCCACCCAGCCCTTTTCCATAAGGAAGTTTGGGCAGCTTAGCAAACTCTGGTGTTCCAGCATAGTCTATCAGCCTTAGTCATTCACAAAGGCATAATCCCATATGCTGTGAGGGCTATTTGGAGCTAGAATGGCTGCTCTGGAAGGAAGTATGTGGCATGTGGGTTAGGCACATTGGACACATTAGCTTAATTAAGGAAAATAGTACAATAACCAGAAGCAACCCATCAGCAATAATCACACCCCTCTGACTGCTGTAAACTAGTAAAAGCAGAATTGTGTCCCATATAAATTGCACCCAAATATGGGGCATCATTGGTAGAGCTAGTATAAGCAACACTGTAGCCCATATAAATTGCACCCCAGATAGGGGGCCCCATTGGATGAGCTAATAAAAGCAGAATTGTGACGCGTATATATTGCATCCAGATATGGGGCATCGTTGGCTGAGCTAGTAAAAGCAGAATTGCGTCATGTATATATTGCACCTAGATAGGGGGCATCATTGGCTGAGCGAGTAAAAGCAGAATTGTGACCAGTATATATTGCACCTAGATAGGGGGCATCATTGGCTGAGCGAGTAAAAGCAGAATTGTGACCCGTATATATTGCACCCAGATAGGGGGCCCCATTGGATGAGCTAGTAAAAGCAGAATTGTGACCCGTATATATTGCACCCAGATAGGGGGCCCCATTGGATGAGCATGTAACAGCAGAATTGTGACCCGTATATATTGCACCCAGATAGGGGGCCCCATTGGATGAGCATGTAACAGCAGAATTGTGACCCGTATATATTGCACCCAGATAGGGGGCCCCATTGGATGAGCTAGTAAAAGCAGAATTGTGACCCGTATATATTGCACCCAGATAGGGGGCCCCATTGGATGAGCTAGTAAAAGCAGAATTGTGACCCGTATATATTGCACCCAGATAGGGGGCCCCATTGGATGAGCTAGTAAAAGCAGAATTGTGACCCGTATATATTGCACCCAGATAGGGGGCCCCATTGGATGAGCTAGTAAAAGCAGAATTGTGACCCGTATATATTGCACCCAGATAGGGGGCCCCATTGGATGAGCTAGTAAAAGCAGAATTGTGACCCGTATATATTGCACCCAGATAGGGGGCCCCATTGGATGAGCTAGTAAAAGCAGAATTGTGACCCGTATATATTGCACCCAGATAGGGGGCCCCATTGGATGAGCTAGTAAAAGCAGAATTGTGACCCGTATATATTGCACCCAGATAGGGGGCCCCATTGGATGAGCATGTAACAGCAGAATTGTGACCCGTATATATTGCACCCAGATAGGGGGCCCCATTGGATGAGCATGTAACAGCAGAATTGTGACCCGTATATATTGCACCCAGATAGGGGGCCCCATTGGATGAGCTAGTAAAAGCAGAATTGTGACCCGTATATATTGCACCCAGATAGGGGGCCCCATTGGATGAGCTAGTAAAAGCAGAATTGTGACCCGTATATATTGCACCCAGATAGGGGGCCCCATTGGATGAGCTAGTAAAAGCAGAATTGTGACCCGTATATATTGCACCCAGATAGGGGGCCCCATTGGATGAGCTAGTAAAAGCAGAATTGTGACCCGTATATATTGCACCCAGATAGGGGGCCCATTGGATGAGCTAGTAAAAGCAGAATTGTGACCCGTATATATTGCACCCAGATAGGGGGCCCATTGGATGAGCTTGTAACAGCACAATTTTGGCCCATATAAATTGAATCCAGATTTGGGGCACAGCTTGCTGTCTAGCAGTGACAGTTCTGCAATCAGTGACAGTTCTGCAATCGGTTCTATTCAGTATTTGCAGACAGGGCTGCAGCAATCTGAGATGCATCAGTAAAAGTTACAGTAGGTGACATGACATAGGGTGGGATTACAAGTCCCAGCATGGCACGATGTGCCATCAGTAGAGTGGCAGCTGCCCAGCAGTCATCAGATAGATCATCACACTCTTTGCCCATCAGCAGAGACAGTGTCACACTCTGTTAATACACTTTGCACAGCACACACAGGGTTAAAGCAGGTGGACTCACCTTGACCACATCGTCGTTGAGGCGCTTGGGGTCCCGGTTGACCAGGTCGATCTCCTTGGTGAGGACATCCCGGGCAGCCTTGTCATTGGCGCTGTCGTCTGCCATGACTTTGTTGTTGGGTTTGTAGATGTTGCCTTGATCGCGGATGACGGGTGTGATGTACAGGACGCCCTGGGATGGAAGGGAGGCAGACAAGGAGAAAGCTTTTAGAGAGCTGTAACCATAGATGGGCAGAGGGAGCGCCGCTGCCTGTCACACGCCGGGGCACCGCTAACTTTTCTCAGTGTACTGCTAAGGCTTGGCTTATAAGCGGCTCCATGCGCACTCACCACACCCCTCCGTACCACAGGCCGGCTGCCTCCAGCAGGGGTCACCCCGCCACTCCTCGGGGATTCCGGAGCCCCCCTCCCTCCCTTATTCTCTGGACAGGCAATCCCTGGCACTCCCTGAACTTTCCAGCGGGCGCCACACCCGGGACCATTCCTCCCTGCAGCCCTTCCCCGCGCTCCCCTCTGTGAGGAATCCACCTCACCGCCCGCCATTCCACTGGCTTCACTAAACTGTGCTGACAGCGCTCAGGTGTGGCGGGAATGAATGGCGGCTCCACTGCCCCTCATTCCCCTCACACCGACTGCTAAAGAGAGGGGCAAGAAAAAGGGGGCAAATAAAAGCAATGCAGAAAGACTGACGTATAAAACATGTGGCAACGAGCGAGGAAAGGAGGGAGTGCTGAAGAGAGAGGGAGGAGGGCATGCTGTAAGGGGATAACGCGAAAATGTGAGGGAAGAAGGGAATGTGGAAATTACAGAGAAAGAGGTTATGTGGAAAAGAGGGAGGGCATGCTGTAAGGGGATAACGCGAAAATGTGAGGGAAGGAGAGAATGTGGAAATTATGGAGAAACAGGTTATGTGGAAAAGAGGGAGGAGGGCATGCTGTAAGGGGATAACGCGAAAATGTGAGGGAAGAAGGGAATGTGGAAATTATGGAGAAAGAGGTTATGTGGAAAAGAGGGAGGAGGGCAAGCTGTAAGGGGATAACGCGAAAATGTGAGGGAAGAAGGGAATGTGGAAACTATGGAGAAAGGGGTTATGTGGAAAAGAGGGAGGAGGGCATGCTGTAAGGGGATAACGCGAAAATGTGAGGGAAGGAGGGAATGTGGAAATTATGAAGAAAGAGGTTATGTGGAAAAGAGGGAGGAGGGCAAGCTGTAAGGGGATAACGCAAAAATGTGAGGGAAGGAGGGAATGTGGAAATTATGGAGAAAGAGGTTATGTGGAAAAGAGGGAGGAGGGCATGCTGTAAAGGGATAACGCAAAAATGTGAGGGAAGGAGAGAATGTGGAAATTATGGAGAAAGAGGTTATGTGGAAAAGAGGGAGGAGGGCATGCTGTAAGGGGATAACGCAAAAATGTGAGGGAAGGAGAGAATGTGGAAATTATGGAGAAAGAGGTTATGTGGAAAAGAGGGAGGAGGGCATGCTGTAAGGGGATAACGCAAAAATGTGAGGGAAGGAGAGAATGTGGAAATTATGGAGAAAGAGGTTATGTGGAAAAGAGGGAGGAGGGCATGCTGTAAGGGGATAACGCGAAAATGTGAGGGAAGGAGGGAATGTGGAAATTATGGAGAAAGAGGTTATGTGGAAAAGAGGGAGGAGGGCATGCTGTAAGGGGATAACGCGAAAATGTGAGGGAAGGAGGGAATGTGGAAATTATGGAGAAAGAGGTTATGTGGAAAAGAGGGAGGAGAGCAAGCTGTAAGGGGATAACGCGAAAATGTGAGGGAAAGAGGGAATGTGGAAATTATGGAGAAAGAGGTTATGTGGAAAAGAGGGAGGAGGGCATGCTGTAAGGGGATAACGCGAAAATGTGAGGGAAGGAGGGAATGTGGAAATTATGGAGAAAGAGGTTATGTGGAAAAGAGGGAGGAGGGCATGCTGTAAGGGGATAACGCGAAAATGTGAGGGAAGGAGGGAATGTGGAAATTATGAAGAAAGAGGTTATGTGGAAAAGAGGGAGGAGGGCATGCTGTAAGGGGATAACGCAAAAATGTGAGGGAAGGAGGGAATGTGGAAATTATGGAGAAAAGGGTTATGTGGAAAAGAGGGAGGGAGGGAATACTGAAAAGAGTGATATAGAGGGGATGTGGAAAGTGAAGGAAGATAGAAATGTGGAAAATAAATGCTGTGAATTAGATAGAGACAGAATGTGGAAAAGGAGGGAATGTGGTAAAAGAAGAGGGGGATACTGAAAACAGACAAAGAAGGAATCAGAAAAAGAGGACTATGAAAAAAGACAATGTGAAAAAGATAAAGAGAAAAAGTGGAGTAAAATATGTCCTGGAAAAGAGAGAGGAGGTAATACAGAAAAGAGATAAGGTAAGGCGCGTGAGAAGGAGGGAATGTGGAAATGAGAAAGAAGAAGGTAAGGTAAGAGGAGAAGGTAAGGTAAGAGGAAAGGATAGAGAAGGTAAAATAAGTCAGTGAAGGTTCTCATTCATCCAGGTTATGGTATATCTGCAAGAATAACTCAAGGCAATTGGCTGTGTATTTTCCTTTATTGCTACAGAGATAGAGAATGAAGAATGAAAAAGGTCAGGGGGTGAAAGGAATGTGACACGAGTGTGAGATGGACAGAGGAGACCCCAGAGAAGGAAAAAACACAGAAAAGAGCAAGAGTGAGCGATGAAAAGGGAAAAAAAGATGAAAAACTAAAGGAACACACAGAAAGAAAAACAGAAAAGAAATACTGTGGAAAAAGAAGGAGCTGGTGGATGTTATGTCATGAGAGGGAGGTGTGGAAAAGAAAATGTGTGAATGTGAAAAAGAGAGCGGGTGATACAGAAAGTAAGAAAGATACAGGGAAGGGGGAGACACAAACAGTGAAGGGTGAGAGGAAGGAAAAATGAGCTAGGGGAAGCAGGAAAGAATATTGTAGGAATGGGCACAAAAAGGTGGGAGAGATGGAAGAAAGGTAGACAAGAAGCACCTGCTGAGCTAGCAACAAGCTTTCTTTCTGAAGGGGAGGTCTGTATGGTGTCCCCTTATAGAAAGGTTGGGATGGTGCCTTGTGCAATAGCTAGCTTGCACAGCCCAAAATGCTGGTGACATCCGGTGCCATGCTAACCCTTCGCTGACCATTACACCCAGAACTGGTTACATCAGTCCCCAAACCTCCCACATTTCAACAGTTCACAGTACACTGCCACCAACTAAACGTGTTCTCTTGTATCGCCACACTCTATGTAACCGGCATATATCATCTGCAAGGCCACACATAAAGCTCTGGGGACCAGGAAACAGATGCACAGTGGCACATACCTGATGAGGTGTGGTTGCCACACGTGTGCAGCTGTTTTCTGTTTCCATGGTATATAGCTCTGCTAGGAAAATGTTAATATTCTAAGTATGTCACACACCCCGCTTCAAGAAATTCATAACGTGTGGGTAATACTGACCTGTAGAGGGCGATATGCAGAGATGCCAGGAAAAAAGAGAGCCCCTCCCAGTCCATAAATACCTGGGACCTCCCACTCATTACCCAGTCTTCATCTCTGCAGTCGGCGAGCAAGTCAGAAGATGTGGTCTCCTCCTTGCACAGGGGGATTTCAGGTAGCGGGATGACTCCCGGCCCTTTAGTTATCTATTTCCGCCTGGATCTTTTTTTTTCTGTTACCTTATGCCTCCCAGCCTAGGCTGACGGTCCAGGTGAGGGTAGAAAAGCACCCTTGGTGCTTAAGAGCAAATGCTCTCCCGTGAGACCCTATATAAGAGGGTAGGCGGTCATCCGGGACGGTTTGGGATGCCCCGTCCCTTGGTCTTACACTTTGGGTGGTCCCCCCCTTTGGGTAATGCCCCTCTCTCTAGCGGGATAGCGGAGGGTAGGAGCAGGGCCCCTTATTCTGTGTTAGGTCCAAATTTTGTAATCATTAATTCTTAATAATGTTTTAATGTATTAATTTATTAAATTATCCTCCCAATAGTTATTAACTTATTTATTACTTCATAACAGCATGTATTTCTGTGTCAAAACGGCGCTGTGGCCGCCATTTTTATGCAGGCTTTCTCCCTGAGGTAAAAGGGGCGGGGTGGGCATCAGGGTCAAAGCCACGGCCCTCTCCCCTCCTTCTGTCTCTTCTGAGACCGGCGACGCGGCCGCACATGGCTGCGGTGCGGCCTTTTTGCATTGTCATGGCGGAGGGGAGCTTCTCCCCTCACGCTTTCACTCTTGGGGGCGGGGCCGGGCTTTCCAGCGCTGCGGCCCGCCCCTGTGTCACAGGCACCACTGAGGTGCTTTTCTCTGTGCCTGTTTCCTCAGAAGGAGCTGGCCACGCCCCCCTTCTCTCCTCAGAGCTGCTCTTTATCTCACGGAGAGAGGAAGCTGTCTTCAGGACCACAGTGAGTGGCCCGGTGGGCCCCCCTTCTGTCCCGTCACCTATAATTATATATTTTTATGTTATATATATATATATATATATTTTATACTCCGCTTTTCTTATTAGCCTTTTTCATTATGTCTTTCAGATATAACCTACAGTGGTGTTAGGGGGTTTCTCCCGGTCCTAGGGTCCCTGGGTTCTTAATTGGCTTATTGCAAATCCTCCCACTTGGGACATTAAAGGGGCATCCCGGGTTGCTTATATGCGTAATTCCCTCGGTCATTGCAACCAACTATAAGTTCACCTTATGGAGGCATCCCCGGATACTGGGCTCGGGCTCCCCTCGGGGCAATCCTGGAAGTGTATGGGGTGTGGGGCATCCCTTACTGGCGATGATGTATTTCTGTGTATACCATGCGCACAGCAGACTATTACGCGGCAGTCCGGACCCCAGGCGTCTGGCTTAGCGCCGCCGGTCTCTCTCCCCCCCCTCCCAGTTTGATCCATGCCCAGTCTGACGTTGTCATGGGCGGGCAGTTGCAATCGGAGATGTGTACCCGATTGGCCAATCTTGAAAAATTATTCTCCAGCACGGTCACCAGAAAGGCTCCGGCTAAGAGAAAGCACTTGTCGCCGTCTTCACCGGCGGCCGACTTGGATGATCTTGATAATCTGGACTGGTCTGATTACTCCCAACTTGAGGAAGGGGAGGTATATGAAGAATCAGATAATTCAGACGATCAGCAGTTTGTGGGTGCTGATACCGAGCGGGGATTGGGGAGGTCTTCGGATACTCCTAATGTTCCGGCTCAGATGTTTGAGGTTTTGGCTATTTCTCCTCCTGAGGCGGTTCCACAGCAAAAGGGGGAATTTTTCTAAGAATCCAGGCCGCGCTTGGAATTTCCTAACCAAAAGCATTTTGATGGGATTATTGCTAAGGAATGGGAGAGGCCTGCCCGGCTCCCAGGTGTCCCTCAGGGTTGGGACAAAAAAAAAAAATATCCCTTTCCCTTGGATACGGATAAGCATTGGGCATCCCCTCCCGAGGTGGATGCACAGATTCTGGGTTTATTCAACACTACTGTTTTAAATTCTCCTGATTGCTCCACGCTTAAAGATGGTGAGGAAAAACGCATTGACCAAATGGCTTGTCGTGGTTTTGCCAGTGTTGGGTCAGCCATGAGGCCGGTTTGTGCTTCAGCGCTGCTGGTGGTGGCTACCAGGTCGGTGGTCAGGGACCTGTTGACTTCTTCCGGGTTAGATCCGGATAGTGACGAGTTCCTTGGCCTTAAATGGTGTGAATAGTTTTTGTCATTTGTACTAGCCGCCTTGGATGACACACTGATTATGTGTGGCAGAACGTCGGCTCTATTGGTGACTATTCGGCGTTCGGTTTGGTTGCGCCAGTGGGCGGCTGATTTTGTGTCTAAAAAGTCGCTGACCGCTCTTCCCTTTGTGGGATTACGGCTCTTTGGTGAGAAGTTGGATTCAGTTGCCAAGGGTGGTAAGTTACCTCAACGCAAAAAACAGCGTCGTCCCTTTCGGGGGGGCGGGTTCCTTTGCTCCTTCCTTTCGTGGGGCTAGAGCTGGCAGAGGAATTGTTTTCCCCTGCAGCCAGAGGAGATTCCTGGAACAGGGGCAGAGGACGTGCCCGCCCAGGATACAGCTGGGGCTCTAAGCCCAAACACGCTGCCAAGCCAGCTTAGCAATGAGGGGGCGCCCTCACCCATGTGGGTGGGGGGACGGCTGCAACACTTCTCCCAGGTCTGGGACCGGGAGGTCTCGGACAGATGGATCCGGGAAGTGGTGACTTCCGGCTACAAGCTGGAGTTCGAGCTCCGGCCCCCTCCCAGATTCCTCAGGTCTCGGGTGCCTTCGGACCTTCTGGCCGCGCCGGAGCTCCAGGCGGCAGTAAAGAGTCTGTTGGATATGGCAGTTATTTGCCCAGTGCCCCCCTCAGACAGGGGTCGGGGTTTTTATTCCAATCTGTTCACGGTGCCCAAGAAGGACGGCTCGGTTCAACCCATTCTGGATCTAAAGATTCTCAACAGGTTCGTCCGTCCGTGGAAATTTCGCATGGAAACGCTGCGTTCAGCTATCCATTCTCTTCGGCAGGGGGACTTTCTGACGTCCGTAGACATCAAGGACGCCTATCTGCATGTGCCGATTTTTCCAGCGCACCAGAGATTTCTCAGGTTCGTGGTGGAGGATCTGCATTTTCAGTTTGTGGCACTTCCTTTCGGTCTTACCTCGGCTCCAAGGGTTTTCACCAAGGTGCTGACGGGGTGATGGCTCTCCTCAGAGCCCAGGGTATTCACATTGTCCCTTATCTGGACGACCTTCTCATTATGGCATCTTCCTTCAGCCAAGCGGTATTGGACACCAGAACTGTGGTGTCCACTCTGGAGAGATTCGGGTGGGTGATCAACTACCCCAAGTCCTCCCTTTCTCCGTCCAGGTTAGTGTCTTTTCTGGGAATGTCCCTGGACACTTCCCAGGCCATTGTGTTTCTTCCTCAGTCCAAGGTTCTCTTGATTCAGGAGTTGGTTCAACTCCTCCTGTCTATCCCTAGTCCGGCCATCAGACTGGGGATGAGGCTGGTGGGATTGATGGTAGCCTCCTTCGAAGCGGTTCCCTTTGCTCAGTTCCACACAAGGACACTCCAGCTCCATCTGTTGGCGGCCTGGGACGGGTCGCCACTGTCGTTGGATCAGTCCTTCCTGATGACCCCCCGAGTTCGGTGCTCCCTTCAGTGGTGACTGGATCCAATCAATCTGTCGAGGGGCAGATCCCTTCTGGCCCCTTGTTGGGAGACGGTCACCACGGATGCCAGTCTATCAGGATGGGGGGGGGGGTTCTGGAAGGATCGTCAGTTTCAGGGACTGTGGGGGCCTCAGGAAGCTCACGAGTCCATCAATGTTCTGGAATTGAGGGCCATCAGGATGGTTCTGTTTCGCTTGACTCATCAGTTGCAAGGATTGCCGGTTCAAGTCCGGTCGGACAATCGGACGGCGGTCACCTACATCAATCACCAGGGAGGGACTCGGAGCAGGAGTGCCCTCAAGGAAGTGTCTTTGATTCTGGCCTGGGCGGAGACCCATGTCCCGTGCATTTCAGCAGTTTACATTCCGGGAGTGGAAAACACGGAGTCGGACTCTCTGAGCAGGTTCTCAGCTCGCCGGGGGGAATGGTCTCTCAGCCCCAAAGTGTTTCGCTTGATTTGTCTCAGGTGGGGGTCCCCGGTGGTGGACCTCTTTGCCTCTCGTCACAATCACAAACTTCCGACATTTGTGTCTCTCTCACAGGATCCACTGGCTCTGGCAGTGGATGCCATGTCTCTGAACTGGAGGGATCTGGGGTTTCTGTATCTGTTCCCTCCATTTCCCTTGGTGGCCAGAGTGGTGCGCAAGCTGGCCCTGGAGGGTGCATCAGCAATTCTAGTGGCTCCAAGGTGGCCAAGACAGGTTTGGTTCGCAGATGTGGTAAGGTTAGCAAAGGATCAGTTCGTTCTGCCCCTGCTGCCGGATCTGCTGACCCAGGGTCAACTACGTTATCCCAATTTACCAACGCTGGCTTTGACGGCGTGGCTGCTGAAACCTCCATCTTGAAGGAGGAAGGTCTTTCCGATGCTGTGATTTGAACTCTCATTAGTGCTAGGAAGCGGTCTTCCTCTAATATCTACTATAGGACTTGGAGGTCTTATATTGATTGGTGTGAGATCAGGGCATTGCCTTGTAGGGAATTTTCCATCTCCAGAATCCTGGAGTTTCTTCAACATGGTCTGGACCTGGTGCTCCAGCTTAGTACTCTGAAGGGGCAGGTTTCTGCCCTGGCAGTGTTCTTTCAAAGGTAATTTGCCCTACATCCTTTGGTTAAGACTTTTTTCCAGGGAGTTATGCACGTGCGGCCTCCTAGAAAACCTTTGCTCCCTGTTTGGGATTTGAATTTGGTTCTTTCTGCTCTTCAGGATTCTCCTTTTGAGCCCTTGAATGATATTGCCTTGTCTTCACTTACGCAGAAGGTGGCCTTTTTGGTAGCCATCACTTCGGTTAGGCGTGTCTCTGAGTTGGCGGCTTTGTCCATTCAAGCCCCGTACTTTGAGGGGCATCAGGACAAGGTGGTTTTTCGTTTCAAGTCCGATTTCCTTCCTAAGGTTGTTTCTGCCTTTCACCTAAACCAAGACATTGTTCTGCCCTCTCTGTGTCCTAATCCCAGCAATGACAAGGAGAGGGCCCTGCATTCTTTGGATGTGGTTCGTGTTGTGAAGTATTATTTGGAGGTAACGTCTTCCTTTCGTAAGACGGATGCCTTTTTTGTGGTGCCCTCCGGGCCCCGAAAAGGCTTGGCGCCTGCCAAGTCTTCCATTAGTAAATGGATCCGTCAGACCATAGTTGGGGCCAATTCTGCCAAAGGGAAGGTACCCCCTTTTCGTGTTACTGCTCATTCTACTCGTGCGGTTGGGGCGTCCTGGGCTTTTCAGCACCAGGCCTCTGTTGAGCAAGTTTGTAAGGCTGCTACTTGGTCCTCTGTTCACACTTTTTCCAAGTTTTACAAGGTTGATGTGCGGGCCTCAGCGGATGCTGTGTTTGGCCGCAAAGTTCTGCAAGCTGCAGTGGTTTAAGTTGTGCCTTGTTGCCTTGTTTTGGATCCCCGCCCTTTATGGACACTGCTGTTGGATGTCCCACACGTTATGAATTTCTTGAAGCGGGGTGTGTGACATACTTAGAATAATACCATTTTGTGAATACTCACCTGTAAAATGGGAATTATAAGTATGTCACACACCCCGCTTCACCCTGCCCTTTTGTATTCTGGATCCTTTATATGGTGAACTTTGCGTTGTTATGATTTGTGTTGGGCGGGGGGTGTCACATACTTATAATACCCATTTTACAGGTGAGTATTCACAAAATGGTATTAAATGGTATTATCTCTGTGCCCCTGTTGACCAGGACTCCATCGGGCTCACAGGGGAGTAACAGCAGGGATCATGAGATCAGGAGACCCCACAATTGTGGCTCCTCCATCTTATTGATTTCCTTTGTGGTCACATGGCATCATGTTCAGAAAGAAAAAAAAAAGTTTTTTTCACTGCACAGGCCACACCCTCTTGGCATTTCTGAGATCGCTGATCTCAAGAACCAGCTGGCCTCATCCTTGGCTTTCCTGTAGATTGGAAGAGCTCCCGTCCCCATCCTATCTGAATGGCTGGAGCAGGAATACACCTCAGCTGCAGGAAAGCCCGACAGCACCATGGGTGGAAAGGTGAGTATGCTGCCGACCCAGAGGTTTCACACAGCCGGATATTCCGATGTCAGATGCTGTGGGGGCAGTCTAGGGGCTGTCCCTGGAGACTTTTAGGTTCCAAGACGGTGCTGGGTGGCTCTTGTGCTGCTTTAATACTCCCCGATTCAGGGGTGCACAAAGCCCAAAGATGTTGAGGTAGTGGCGCTCTTGCTCCCCATAGTTTACAGTGCCAAGGGGGCCGTCTGAAGAGGTGAGTTTTTTGGCACCCCTGCGGGGTTTCACAAAGTGTGGCGTCCTGATTTAGGATGCTCCAGGGGAAGGCCAGCATTGGGTTTTGTTCCCCTTTAAGACACATTTATGTCCACTTAGTGGCATTTTTTCAGCACAAGCAGCTCAACTACCAAATACATGATATTGTTGACTTGATGACTTGTTTGTCTTAACTGTTACAGCAGGATGAGGAATCTGACACTCTCATATGGAGTACCTTAATCTGGATCAGACAGTGATGACAATATCTTTAAAGGAAAAGTCAATTTCATAGATTATTCCAGATGACTCCAGAAGTGCAACACTGGGCTGACCTCACCCAGACCCTGTGCCGGAATTCACAAATCCCCTTCTAGCACCCCCCCCCCCCCTACAAGCTTCCTACCTCCCTAGTCTCCTCCTATACCTGGGCCCACTGTGAGCCCCAGCAAAGACAACCAGCCTATGTTTTGCCTCAACAATGCTATAGCATCAGCATAATGGCTGTAGGGACTATACCCACATTTTATGCACCTAGAGTACTATAGCCTAAGGACCAAGGCAGTTAAACCTCAGGCTGATTTTTGGCACTAGTCCACCCCTGCCAAGAGGAGGTTGGTGTTGAGGAATAGCAAGAGCTACAGCAAGTAGTGCATGGTTCCTCCTAAAAGCTCTTTTGCTTCTTGCCCCTAGGTCTCAGGGTAATAAAGTATGAAATACATTTTCAAGGCATGCTACCACACCAATCACAGCGCAATAGCGCAAAGACAATCTCAATACTCTTCCTAGACCCACCAATGGGACAGATCTGAAAGTCTAAAATTGTGAATGAGGCCTAGACATATTTTTATTGAAGTCTATAGTAGCACTGGGTAATAACTACATGCTTATTGTATTTGTTTTTCTATTTGTTTCCTATAATATAACTACACTATTTACATGAAAAATAGATATATAAAAACACCAGCAAAATGCATGAGAAACACTTTACAAATTGCAGTGAACCAAACATACAACAGCAAAGAAGTATGAAACATTTAAAAGAACAAATGCTGTGAAGCCAGTCTCAGTGCTGTCATATAAAATGACTTATTGACTGGAGATTAGAGGGTAATGGGGCGGAAAGTGCTCACACCCTGAAGCTGAGCACAAGGAAATGTTACTAGTACAGTACAAGCATTTGATGCATCCAAACATTGCTGATTTGGTGAAGCTCCAGATCCTCTGGTGTATTGTCAGACACTCTACTGGTTCTGAGTTTTAGGCATATCCCAGTTTTTGTTATAAACATTATTTGTTCAATAATATTTGTTGATAATGTATACAATAGTTTCACTTTTCCCCAGAGAAGTGTGGCTCAATCGCCATTGAAGTATGGGGTCATTAAGGGTGGTTAAATATATCATTTAATTCCAAAAAGTATGTATTTGTTTAGCATTACTGATATCATTATACACTTGGGTTCATTTATGTACCTGATTGTAACCTGTAGTAACTTCAAGAAATAATAATGAGTAGTTATAGGTTTTTCAGTTGGTCCAATAATAAATGCTGGAAAAGATTGAACAGATTATAGCGATGTAATTAAGATTACCACTCAAGGTATCAGTATTAAGATACAATGCTTGTGCCCTTATTCATCAAGCGATAGCGCCAGGTAGTGTCTGACGAGCGCCAGGTAGCGGCAGCTAACGGCGACTACTGACTCAAGTACGCCCGGCGGCGGTCACAATGACGCATTTATCAAGCAAAATGAGGCTAGCGCCGGCGAGAGCGACGGCTAGCGCGGCATTCATCATGAAGCCGCCTGGACCGAACAGCGCCGCTGCAAATTCCCTCACAGCGCCAGGTATGAGCTGTCGCTCCCTGGCGATGTCCAATGCATTTCAATGGAGCAATCTATAATTAATCATAATTAATTGTTTTTTTTTTTTTTTTTTTTTATTGTTTTAATGTCAAAAAATCGGAGAACACTTCTGCAATGTTAGGATTTATTTTTAAGTCAAAAAAAAAAAAATATGTGCAGAATTGATCTAACAGGTCTGAGATTAATGTATTCATATAACAAAATGATTCTAAAAACATGTATAATGTTACATTCAAAAAATATGGTTGTTTAGGGGTTAAAAACTAGTTAATACACATCGCCGCCAGCGCTCTGGGGTTTAAACAAGGAATGGACAGCGACAGCACATTCGGAGCGTGATTTGTTGATGAATATGAAGCTAGCCGTTCGCTCTGGCCATTCGTTGTCAGGCGCTCACATACAACGCTGGACCTGTGAAACAGCGACCCCCCAGCCCGTATTCAACATTACCGCACACCGACTGAGTCGCTGTCATCAAGCTAACGCCGGCCAAGCACAGCGAATACTGGCTGGCGCTGAAAAAATCACGCTACAGTCGCTCATCTGTCGCTACCTGGCGCTATTGATGAATCGGCCTCTAAGTTATATCGTGGTGACATTGTACCTTTAAATGCGCGTTTCGCGCTGCACTGCAGATGTGGCGTCTTTTCCTCGCCCCCCCCCCACACCCGCTCGGTGTCCGGCCCTCTCTGGGCTCTCTTCACATCCTGTGGGCTCGTCAGTCTAGGGGCTTCTGAGACGCCACTCGGGCGGTGTTATGTGTGCGGTCCGAGGCCAGGAGCGCACTGTCCCGCCGGTTTCACCGGAAGTTACGTCATACGCTTCGGGCCTCGGAGCGCACACTAAATCCACCCCGGCGGCAAGCCGGATGTGACGTCACCCGCCGCCCGAACACCACGGTCATACTCCATTTTGTTGGAGCCTTTTTGAGCGTGGTTTAGCTATGTGTCTGCGGGGACACATAGCTAGTTTAAAAACTGGGATATGCCTAAAACCCAGAACCAGTAGAGTGTTGATAGTGCTTGACCATGCACCAACTGAATAATTTGATACATGTAAGGGTCACGCAACTGGGGTAACCTTTTATAGGTTGCTCCGCAATTGGAAATTCTTGTATTGTCAGACAACCAGTAAAGTGAACTTTCACAAATTCATTCTATCACTAGTACATTTTCTAACATCCTGAAATCATAAGGAAGCACTTTCTCTGTCTTTCACACAGCGGGGCACTCAGAATGGGGAAGCCCGGGGGCAGCCAAGCAGACAGCCCTGGAGTCTTTAATTTTGTGGCAAAATAGAAAGTGAGTCTAAACCTTGCCAAAGGGGTGACAGGAAGCAGATTGTGGTTTAAACCGGACCTTCAGCATGATTTAAGGAAAAGCCCAAACCTTTAAAAAACGATTCCCCAGCATCTAAAATCAATATATTTTAAGTTTTTAGTCACTTATTATTCTTTCCCCCACTGGCCTGCAACTCTGCTCAGGACGCTAGGATATGGGCGCCGCCATCTTGACTCAGAAGCATCACATACTGAGGAGAAGAGAGCGGGATAAGGTACAGGGGGGTGGAGTTATAGCTATGCTTTGCACAGACAGAGCAGAGCTGGGGTCAGGGAAAGGTCAGCAATCCCAGAATGCAGAGCGACAGTCAGAAGACACTTCCTGTTTGCAAGCTGCCTGATGCTCCATGAGCCGCCATCTTGGATGTTTAAAGGCTCATAACATGCAGTAGATGCAGATAGGATGATTTTTAATGTGAGCAATCAGTATGTACAGGGTGTGGGAAACATATAAGATAGACTCTTATTCTGAGTGAAGGTCCACTTTAAGTCCTAGTAGCTAGAGCCACATCATATTTTATAGCCTCCACAACAAGTTAAAGTGGACCAATCCCTGAAATGTTCACTATGCTGGTTTTTGGTCCTTCCCCCTTGGGCATCCTGATTTGGGATGCCTTGCTGCATGAAACCCTGTCAGTTGCTCACTTCTCATATCTTTCCAATGAGGCCACAGTGCAAGTGCAGCTCTCCTCCAGCTTTTCCAGCCATGTGATTGGAGGAGCTGAGTGTGGCTTACATCTCTTGGCTCTGCGCGGCCACGCCAGCCATGCAGTTACAAAGCCTAAGAAATATGCATGAGATGCTACCGCCATGGGCTCGTTGGACAGGTAAGAAAAGTGGGCGACTTGCGGGGTGCCCCAGTGTGGTTGTTTAACCAGATCTAGCATTTTTGAATTGCTTTTCTCTGGCAATAGGTAAACTTTCTGGCTGGATGTTTCAGCCTAGTTTCCGTTTGCATATTAATAAACAGAATATCCACAAGCTTCACCTCTAACCCCACCTTTACATACTCTATAGCAACCGTTCTTTCTTTATTTTATGCTTGTATGAGATCACACAGCAAATTCAGAGAAACAAGCACTACTTCTCCCAACATGCTGTAGGCACACCTCCCAAGTGTCCCTGATTTGGAGGAACTGTCCCTCTTTTGAGTCGGTACCCTCTTTGAAGTGTAAAATGCCGATCTGCAGCAATAAATGATTCATTCGCCTATTTAAAGTGTTTGTTGTGTTACATCCTATCTTCTATCCACTCCTTAATGAGGAGGTGTGGCCTAATTTAACAAACGTCCCACTTTCCCACCTTGAAAAGTTGGTAGGTATGTGTAGGGTCTAATGCAAGCTTAGATTCTCCTGAACAATTAGGAGACAAATCTAGGTCTTGAAATGACTAAGGGTTTCAAACCCCAAAACACGCCATGCAGCAATACTAATCATCATTGTAATGATTTGATTTGCTAAGCACTTGAAAGGATTGAAAACCTTATAACTTATGGAGAAATAAAAGTGAATTTTCAACCACAATGAAGCTGGAGCCAAACTGACTGTGAGTGATCTTAGAGAGCGCTACCTGCCTTTCTTGCTTCAGAATGCGGACATTCACTGGGACACTTTGTTTAGGTTAGCTGTATTTTTCTATTATTAGCAAAGAACTGTAAGCCATGGCCTGAAACATAGCAGACTCTGAATGTGAACACTACTCAGTACTATAAGGAAAATTCACTCCCTGCTAAAGCAGCCATATGCCCACAAATTGCATAGAAAGACCACCAAACATCTGAGGAAAATTGTGCCAAAATGTGTACAGTCACTGGCCCAAAAGAATCCATGGGTCACATGTCCATGCCCAAAAGAATCCATGGGTCACACTGGGAGCAGAGGGGTGCACATCAGATATCTGTCCTGGTCACAAAAAACAGATCTTCAGCCTGCTTAGTGTCCTGGTCAAACCCAATAGCTGTCTGGACATTTTAGAATTCTAAACCTTGAGAGTACAGGCAGGACCTTGGGGTTTTCCCAAAAACAGGTCTCTGAAAAGGGGAGGGGCCTTCCTAACAAATATATTATACATTTAAAGTGCACCTATACTCAGAAAGGAAGTTTATATCGTCCCCTTCCATCCCCAGCCCTGTGCCCCAAAACAGCCTATGTTTCTTTTTTTACTAAATTCATTGCCAACTATTGATAAAAAGACTAACAGGAAGTAGTATTATGGTCAGTGGCAGCCGTATGCTAATTAGTTGAGTTACAGCTAAACTGTCACATTAGGAGGGTGGTGACATAAACTTCCGTCTGAGTATAGCTGCAGTTGAGTGTTGAGAATTTTTTTTATTAGTTACAGGTAATAGTTTCTAAAAAGCACGCCATTGATGATGTAACAATCTTTTGTGGGAGGCTATTACAAATTTATAGTTCTTATGGTAAAAAAGGATTGTCGCCTCTGCAGAATGAATTCATTTTTTTTCCAGACAGAGTGAGTGGCCCCTTGGCTTTACAGAAGATTTTACATGGAAAATGTTTTTCCCCATATTTTTTGTATTGGCCATTTATTTATTTGTCATCATGTCTCCCCTTAGGCGTCTACCGAGGAATATTCTCACCCTTGCAGTTGCAGTTAAAATCTCCCATTATCACCACTATACCAGCCTGTGCTGCCTGCTGTATATATGCAGCTATTATGCAGTTATGCTCGGGGGCCTATAGAATACACCAAAAATTATTTACAATGCCCCACAATTGTACCCAGAAGAATCCTACATCCTCACATTCACAATCTTCGGCTAAAATACTCTCATTATTATATGCTTTAATTTTATTCTGAAATTAGAACATAAAAGTGCAGTGAATTACATTTTTTGGTTTGGAAAAGAGAGAAGACAAGTACCTAGCAGCACCTGTCATGGTCATGATCTATGACTGGTCATAGAGGCCAGGTAGACCTGGTAAAATTCCAGAGGGACACCCTGCTTTCATTGTAGCTCCCACCTAGTTCCCTTGCCAGAATATGCTTTCTCCCCTACTGTATCAAGCCAAGACTCCCCAGTCCATGCTATTGTTGAGTGTTACTCACCAATTACTTGAGCTAGGATCCTTACCAAGTGGCCCCTTAGAATAGAATAGCTGTATGGGTAGAAGGATCATAGTTCAGGAGATTCCATCCCCTTGGCCAAACTCTGACCTTTGCTTTTATATCTCCCCTAGCTACTCTTTCCTTCATTTTGAATCAAGGACCTCACAATGTGTCATCTTTAGTTGGAATAATTTCCTTCATTAGAGGCACCTATTCAAGCAACCCCCTTTCCTTAAACCTGACCAACACCCGTTATTACTTTAAAGTGGACCAACACCCAGGATTTTGACTATCCTGGGTATTGGTCCACTTCCCCGGGGCCATTCAGAGACGGCCGGCGCGGGCGCGCGCACGTCTAGAGGAGCGCGAGTGAGGCGGCGGCGGCGGAAGCAGCGGCTGGATAGGTAAGGTTTTTCGGGGGTTTTGGGGGGTTTACACCCCGCGGGACATCCCGATCTCGGATGTCCCGCAGTGTGTGAGGTGATCGGCCCGGGAATCTTATAGATTCCCGGGCCGATCACCTCAGGGTGTTGGTCCACTTTAATGGGTGTTGGTCCCTCTCTCTGCTGATAGCAAGAAGCTCGGGGGGGGGGGGGGCATCCAGAACGAAGAAGAAATTGGCCGGCGGACAGTCACGTGGGCTCTAGTGGCGTCCTCTGTGCCGAACCTGCCCACCGGCGAATCGCGGAATTCCTCTTCCTGCGCTGCCTGGTAGTGAAGGTGAGTATTCTCAGCGTTCTGTGCAGTTAGCTGCGAGTGGGCTCCAGCATTGTGGATGCCCCCCCCCCCCCCGAGGTTCTTGCTATCAGCAGAGAGAGGGACCAACAATCGTGGTGTTGGTCCGGTTTAACTCCAGGTTCCGTACTTTCACTAACTTCTCTCTTTTTCTTCACCTCATGTCACTGGGACCCATCCATGTGGAGCCTCACAATTGACTACCTGGGCTCCTGTAAAACAAAATGGCATCTTCTCGGCCTGCAAACAGGAAGTGCTGCTGGGTTTACTTCAACTGTGCATTGTCAGTTATGTCTGTTGAATTCAGGTAGCAGCACAACTGGTATGCCAGAAAAGGAAGCTCCAAATGGCCCTAGCTTTGATTGGATGTAAATGTAAGTACTAATGCTTCAGTATCATGCATGCAGATGGAACAAGTCAGTTTTGATGAGTTTTTCCAACTTTACCAGGGTTTTGGTCCGGTTTAACCCCGGCCCTGCATTCCTTTGTTTCTTATTCTGCTAATGCTGGGATGGTTGCTTTGTGTAGTCCTTTACCTGTCCCTTACCTGTTGTACTTAGCCTCCTTATCATAACAAATTTGAAGTAGGTGCGTAATATATGTAGCTGGTGAAATTAAGCTAAGCTGAATCTGAATATATTTTACAAAATTCATATTTGACAATGGTTATTCTAGACAACAAATGTGCTCTTTTTAACGCCGGTTTTCAGAAAGTATGACAAAATATACATTTCCGCAGGCTTTATTTATGTTTCTTATGTGTTGAACTCTATTAAATGTTTTGCCCCAATTCCACTGACAGCTGTAATTTTCCAATAGGCCACACAGTTAACCTTTGTTTGTTACAGGTCGGCTAAGGAAATTTTGGTATTTTAGTGCAAAGGTCTCAACAGTTTATTTAAAACAGTGCAGCCATTTTATAAGCTGTGCATGGTGGACTTACACCATCGCTATAACAAACCCGCGCACATTCCTCCGCTAACTTGTAATGGTCAACCCAACAAATTGTTCGATGGTTGCTGGAAAGTCCTTATGACACTATGAAAAAAATGATTTATTTTTATAAGATAAAGATAATGTTAAAAAAATGTTGATTTTGTAAAAAAACACTTTGTCAGCTAGATATAAAAAATTCCATCATAACATTGTATTACATTTCCTTATGTGCAGGAAAACTATTCACAGTGGAAAAGTGAGAAAGGAAGCACAACAAGAAACAATTAAATGTCTGAACCTATTCCCAAAGAGCAGAACACAATGGCATTGTTGTATATCTCCAAGGCCTCTTCAGTGGCTGTTTGTGATGAAGCTACTTTAATATAACAAATTCCAATATTAAGGTAATCTAGCCCTAACCCCACATACACATACTTAAAAGTAGTGCACAGAAGTGGATGATCAAGTACTACTTCATACAAGTGCCAGAGTAAACATAGTCATCTTTGTACAGCGTGTCATTGGATACATATATATATATACCATAAGTGTTTAGGACTTACTATTCCACTTATTTCAATGATATTTTGTTAAAAGGGTAACATGTGTTAATCCTGTTAAAATTGAAATGTATAGGTAAAGATAATCTATGGCTACTGAACACGCTAAGCAGGTTATGCTTCACCATTTCTTGACTTGAAACAACAAAGACTTTACTGTGAATACATTATTCAGCACCATTTGTAAAAAGTTTACTTCAGGTGAAAAATTAAATAGAAGTATCCTTTTTACAAATGGTGGTAAATTGACCCCTAGGTAGGCAACAAAAGGGAATAGCACTTCTGGTGCTAAAATGATGGAGTGATTCAGCAACAAGTGCCATGGGTGTAAATAAGTGCCATTCTCTTTCATTGTCTACCTAGGGGTTGATTTAGGGCCAGGTTTAAAAAGAGCACATTTTTCACCTACTTTACACTTTTTACAAAAGTGCTGAATCATCCTGTTATGTTTTCAGAGATGATATGATCCAAATGCCGCCCAGTGCGCAACAACCTCCTTCCGTGGACCATTGACTAAAGGCTGCTGCACAATGCCACCCAATGTGCAACAACCTCCCTCCATGGACCATTGACTAAAGGCTGCTGCACAATGCCACCCAATGTGCAACAACCTCCCTCCATGGACCATTGACTAAAGGCTGCTGCACAATGCCACCCAATGTGCAACAACCTCCCTCCATGGACCATTGACTAAAGGCTGCTGCACAATGCCACCCAATGTGCAACAACCTCCCTCCATGGACCATTGACTAAAGGCTGCTGCACAATACCACCCAATGTGCAACAACCTCCCTCCATGGACCACTGACTAAAGGCTGCTGCACAATGCCACCCAATGTGCAACAACCTCCCTCCATGGACCATTGACTAAAGGCTGCTGCACAATACCACCCAATGTGCAACAACCTCCCTCCATGGACCACTGACTAAAGGCTGCTGCACAATACCACCCAATGTGCAACAACCTCCCTCCATGGACCACTGACTAAAGGCTGCTGCACAATGCCACCCAATGTGCAACAACCTCCTTCCATGGACCATTGACTAAAGGCTGCTGCACAATGCCACCCAATGTGCAACAACCTCCTTCCATGGACCATTGACTAAAGGCTGCTGCACAATGCCACCCAATGTGCAACAACCTCCTTCCATGGACCATTGACTAAAGGCTGCTGCACAATGCCACCCAATGTGCAACAACCTCCCTCCATGGACCATTGACTAAAGGCTGCTGCACAATACCACCCAATGTGCAACAACCTCCCTCCATGGACCATTGACTAAAGGCTGCTGCACAATGCCACCCAATGTGCAACAACCTCCCTCCATGGACCATTGACTAAAGGCTGCTGCACAATGCCACCCAATGTGCAACAGCCTCCTTCCATGCACCATTGACTAAAGGCTGCTGCACAATTATTAGGTCCACCAGCCTAAGATACTGTGTTTAAGATGGTCTTCAGCACTATATTGGTATTGTATATCTTGCATTTACTACAGTTCATCTTACATTTATCTGTTTTAGGCTAATTCTGGTACAGTGTACCGTAAATGGTCTTTTGAACCTCCTTTTGAACCTACCTTTCCTGTTAGAAAACAAATGTAAACTAAGGGAACAAGAGAGGTAATGGGAATTCATTTCTAAAGCTGGTCTATACAAGCCTTAAACCAGACCAACAGCCTGGCACCGTTGGAAAAGAAAGGTAGCGGCCACTTTGGAGCTTCCTCTCTCAGCATCTCAGCCATCTGCTGCCTTGATTCAACTGACATTCAACTGACACTTCCTGTTTGCAGGTGGCCTATACATATATGAGCCGCCATTTTGTTTCCATTTACTAGAGCAAGATTTAGAAAAAGGTAAAATCATTTTTATGTGTAGTAATCTAAATTGCCCTGCATATGAGCACTGTTTGCTGTGTTGGTCTGGTTTATGTCATTTTTGACTATTGGTCTAATTTAAGTATGCTTTCTTAAAGCATGGAGCAAACAATTTCATCATCTACATCATTTATTATGATGTAGAGAGATAGTAAGAAAGAAAAAGAGCAATCTCATTATGTTTTAGCCCTGCAACAGGAACTCTTCCTCACAGGTAGAGATTTTGCATGAGGGACATGGCATCCAGAATGTTTATCTTGTATCTTCATTTACTAGGGAAAGGTCTCCAAGTGTGGAGGACCTCTCCAGATGTTAATGAATTACCCCCCCCCCCCCCGATACATTAATGTACAATGACACTGTTTCTTTAGACGCATTGTGGGTGAAGTAAAGATAAGCAATAACATCTGCCTGTGTTAATCTGGAATATGATTTCACTGTCTATTCACTATGCTGATATCAATCATGTGAGAGAAGCGATAACATAAAAGCACCTGCCAGCTTTATACAGCAAACATGTCATAGTAATGCATATTCATAGCAATTACATTCTAGATTTTTGTCGCAGGTTAGGTCTTGTCATGAAAAAACAGGCATAAGCGCAGCCCAATCAGGGAATGATGTGTATCATAAAATAGAGTCTGTTGTTTCAGGTGATAAATTGATAAAACTTAGTTCAGTTACTCCAAACCCTGTGTTTTACCGAAAAATATGATTACTATAAACTTAAAGGCCATCTATATGCTAAATGTATAGCATATTTGTATACTTACCCTATTTCCCAGACATCTGATCTCTGCTATGCTCTCTCAGTAGGGTGTTGATGTTGAATACTAGCTCTTGTTATATTGACACGCCTCCATATTTTTTGGGAGCCAGGAGACCTTCTTCTAAATGTAGTGTGTGGCCTGATTTCTGACCCCATCCGGAATCACAGTGTATAAGCAGTCTCACAGTCACTGCACATTGTGTGCAAGAGGGTGCTTCTCATCAATCTGCTTACTTCAGACTTCTGTACAGTTTACTACCAGCAGTACTTTTATGTAACAACAAGTGTTCTAGCAGGCAGTAAACTGTGCAGAAGGCTGCAATAAACAGACAGGTAGAGGTACATACAATAAGTAGAGCTATGCACATGCTATGATGCACGAAATGGTTGGGATGCAGGCCTCGATCTGCCCTTAGCAGAATCTGGTTTGACTACAGAAAAATCTGGGGCTGTGGTTATAAAACAATGGCTAGCAAGCATATGCATCTTAGAAAGCATGCCAAGAACATTGGCTGATTGGCAGGAAATGAAAATCCATCTGTGGGCAAAAAAAATGGACTCACCTTATTCCCTATGTGAACTGTTCAAGCTCTTTGAATGGCTTTGCATTCCAATCTGCAGCAATTGAACTTCAGAAGCTCTCCCCTCATTGGCTCCAAGCTACACTTTTTCCACCAGCCGCGAGAAAGCCGGCTTCTCTTCTCATCAGGTTGAGGGGCACATACCCATGCTTTGTGCTCTTATCTTAATGTTGCCATCCTGGAACACAGTGGCGCTGGCGAGGAGCAAGCCAGAAGGCCAAATTAAGATGACCAAGGAATAGAGCGGCCTTTAAGTGGTCAGTTTGAAGTAGTAATAACAGTTGATTGCTTAGCAGTTACTGTTGCTGTTGTTTTATTGTAATTTTCCATTGTTAAATCATCGGATTAATGTAACATTTACTATACCTACTCCAGCTCAAACAAACTATTTTCTTTTTTGAGGGTTAAAACCACTGAAGTGTTCTGTGGCTGCCAGTGACCAAAGGATATTGATCTTCTCATTCTGGTTAGTGACTAAAGACATCTGGACCCAAACGTGGTAACCAACACACAATATCGTATTTCATTGCAGACAAAAGGTGAGATTAAAATATGGTGAGCTCCCCACCTAATTTTGAAGAGCTGCTTGCTCTATGTGGTGAAATAGCCATTCCATTAGGCGGATATACATTCTAGTTTGGTGATTCAAACCACATTAAAACCCAAACTCCACCGAGTGTTAAATCCTGCGTGTCTTATTGGGGGTGTGGGGTACAGTAGATTTCTGGGTGATGGGTAAACCTTTTTCCACAAATAAAAAATAACCATCTAAAATAAAATGTTGCTGGAGTTGGCTTTTAAAGTCATTGCCCTGGTTTAACAAAGCAAACAAAATGACACAATACTCATCTTTTGGCCCCCGCAGCTCTGGTGTTATAAAACGTACTGATACCGGAAATGCCCTGTGCCAGTCTACAGTCTGCACCTTCAGTATAGGAAATCTGCACACCCACTTTATTTATTGCCGTGGAGGATGGTGTGCCGAGGCAGTGCATAGGCAGAACACATTTCCAACACCATTTCTGATTGGCGTTGGACCTAGGGTGCTTGCTTTCAGCATTAGGTGAGTTTTAAAACACAGAAAATGGATGGAGGAGCAGCAGAGGATGAAAGATGAGTAGTTTTTTTTGCCTGGGCAATGACAACTGAAAAATGGATGGGGCTAAGTTCCGGACAGTGGATGATAAACCCCAGTTCAGTCACAGAGACGCAGTTTTGAACTGGCCCTCCGGAGCACCAGAGGAGCACCAGGGGCACAGACCCAAGGCCACTATCAGAGCAGTTTAAGAGATTTAAAGCTAACACTGTGTTTCTGGTGTCTAGGGGTTTATTTTCTCAGTAAGTTATTTTTGTTATTTAGTTAATAAACTGCACTGTGTTTTAGCTTAAAGGTGGGCACCAAATTATATTCTCTGGTGGGTCCCAAACAGGGGCGTACATTGGTTTCACAGGGCCCCAGAGGAAAATTCATATTAGGCCTCAAAAAAGAGCAGACATGCTGCACTTACCGATGCTGCAGACTACGGGGCTATTTTAGTTCTGGTTGTTGCCACAGTACAGAGGCAGCAACAATGAGAGTATGGAAACTTATGTTGGGAGCTTTAAAACTCTGCAAAGCTGCTGCACTGTGCAATGCATCACGTAGGGCAGAGTCCCTTCTGTTACTTGCTAGGCCTGTGGCTAATATTACAATTGTAACAAGAGCCACACCCTGCAAAGTTACATTGTATAGCACACGAGCCTGCTTTTACAAAGTTAACAGCTTACAGCTTTTTTTTGATATGCAAATCATCTCTCAATCACAGTGCTATGATAGACAGATGAATCATGCATTGCAAAAAGCTTATGGCTCTGAAGAATGCTACATCTGTACGCAGTGTTTTTGTGCTGTCTGCATTAGGGGTGCCAGTGCTAGGGGCCTTAGGATGGAACAGGATGAAACAAAGATGCCATCACCTTATTCTCCCAGCAGCTAGCATACTGCAATGGCACCACTGACATAAAACGGACCACATCGGGTGGCCCACATGTGCTTCAAGGTGGGAAGGCTGCTTGCACTGGCCCCCTTCTGCTACAGGCCCGGAAGCAGCTGCCTCTCCTGTCTCTATGGTATGTACGCCCATGGCTCAAGGTGCTCCAGTACGACACAGCACAGATGTGACATCCATTGCAAGAAATGCCTAAAGCTATACAGACAGGTCTGTTTTACTTTATAATTCATCCTTGGCCACTATACATGAGTCTCAGCTAATCCATCCAAGTGAAAGGGGAGTTCAAAAAGGAGATGAATAAATCCCAAGTGGGGAGTGGTACTACATCACTATCAAATAAGATATAAAGATACCCCTTCTTCCCCTTCACTTAGTATATGAAGATGGAAACAGGCAATTAGAATAATTTCAGCTAATCCATTACTAGAAACGGTGGCCTCCAGATGTAATATAATCAATCTAGAAAAACGATACTGGTAATTACCGGTATGTTTATAGTCATGCACTATGAATAACTGATCTGTGCAAACAGTTGTTTCTATTTCACATGTGTTTGGTGCTCGAGGAGTAATGACTCTCACTAATTCTGGGTGCCATTTATGTTGTATTGTGTGCTATGGCTGCAGCTGTACCCATGTTCAGGGCTGTATTTACCATTTGGCAGACCTAGGCCTGTGCCTAGGGTGGCCACCAGCAAGGGGGGGGGGGCACAGATGTTACTGCTATAGTTAAAAAGTTGTTGCCACACTCATGCCTCCTTACAAATGCTCCCACAGCACAGTGTGTGTGTGTGTGTGTGTGTGTGTGGGGGGGGGGAGGGTGCACCAACTTAAAGGCAGTGTGCAGCTTGATCCTCTCCCCTTTACTGATGTGGCCGTAAAATATAATAAAATGTACGCTCCTCTGCATTTCTCCCCTTGAAACCTCTCCTCCCTCCCTCAGGGCAGGCGCCAGCACTGGGCATGCCCAGGTGGGTGCCGGGGCCGCTGCACATTCGGAGGGCCCACCTTTGATTTTTTCGTTTTAATTCTATTCTTTTCTCTTTCTATTTATTCTGTGTTTCTTTCACCTGTTCTTTCTGACATTCCTTTTTTTTTTCTTTCCACCTACTTCTTTATTATTACTGTCATTCCTTTAATTTTCTGTTTCTGTCATTCTATGCTTTCCTTCTAGGCTTTGTTTTTTCCCTTTCATCTGTTATGCCATTCCTTTTCTTTCTTCTTTCCTTCTATTATTTTTTTCTGTCATTCCTTCTCTTTGTTTCTGCCAGTCCTACCACTCTTTTTCTCCTTCCGGCTCTTTTTTTTTTCTCTGTCGCCCAGGGACCTGTATAAACCTGGAGCCGGCCCTGCTCAACGTTACACAACAAAAGGGGGCGCCAGCACTTGATGTGCCTAGGGCCGCATGAACACTAAATACAGCCCTGCCCATGTTCCCAATATTCCCCATTTATTCACAAGCCCAATCACAAGACCTTTCTGAAAACAATTTATATTTAGTTATTTAATTAATTAATGCTTGTGTCGTCCTTTTTGCCCTTGGCCATTACCATACCAATGGGTAGAGCTCTATGAAATTATAGCATTTCTAAAAGCTGCTGGTTGCCTCCTACTACACCTACTTTTACTGAAGCTCAGCAGCATTGCCTCTCTAGCTGACAACACACCACAAAGCAATGTGCTAGTCAAGTGTTCCCGGAGTGGAAAAGCCGAGGCACAGCACATGCTTCTTCAATAAATGTTCTTTGATGGTTTGCAACATAAAATATATTTTCCAGCGCAACTCTCTAATTTTGGCTTTGTGAGAAAGCTCTGCATACAATCCTCGCATTCACACAGCTCTGAGGTCGGATGGTATGTAGATCTCAGAAGTGACTTCACCATGTGGGTATGAGCACACCTGTACAAGACAAATGCCATTTCCATCAACCCCCCCCCCTCTTCATTTTAAAGGGTACAGGAGTGCCAAACAAGACTCCTGCAGAATAAATCCTCTATGGAGAGAGCCAAGTTACATTCCATTCTCTACTCCCCCAAGCAAAGTTTTTATTACATAAACATATTTTCAAGGAGGTAACAGCCCCATGTCAAGACTATCAGCTGAAAATGATTCTGCACAGGGCAGTACCAGCTAGAATTCCTTTCTCTCCGCTCTTTCTCTCACTCTCTGTACTACATCTTTGACAGCCCACAGGATGACCCACTCTGTTTTTTTTTTTTAAAGAGAAAGACCACAATTGTTCAACACAGCACTTGCAATACAAGCATAACTTAGCAAGATAAAGCACTCTCAACTTGCACGCTCTCCGAGCAGTCCTACCTCTTCATCTATATATTTGCCACCAGACATGCTGTCCTTCGTTTGCCAGGAGCTCTGACTGAGGTTTGAGGGAGGTATGATTTAAGGGATCTGAGGGAGGAAGATACAGCATTGTGTAAAGGCACAGCTAGGAAAGGAGGGGAAGGAGGTGGCTCTGAGCATGATTGTTGCTGGCCCACTTCCAATGTTTGTTCTGCCTGGTTTTGGCTTCGATGACAGGCGAGTTGAGCTCAGGCACATCCCAAGGGCTCATTAAACACCACAGCAAAATGAGGTGCTCCGAGCTACAAACTTGACATTCTTTATAAAGCTTTTAAATACCTCTACATAGCTGAAAATAATTCTACCCTTTGAACAGAAAAGATGGCATTGTGTATTGTCCAAGGTTACAGGAAGCTTTGAAATGGATATTATTTGCTTTAAGGTAGAGCATTACTGAAAAAAAAAGTTTAAGCTCCTCAGACAGTTTTTCTTAAAGGGAAACTAAAATCCCAGGGGATGTCAGGCGCAGAAGAAATATTATAAGTCTCCGTTGACATGTTAGACAACATGCAAGTTAAAACAACAGCTTGACATGACAGTATAGTTTCCATCTCTATCATCTTGTCAATTGACATAGCAATGATATCACTACGTTCATGTGCATAAAGATTTTTAGACTTGCGTAGCAGACACAATTATGTTTGCTGTTTGTGAGTTGCTCAGCTATTACAAGAAAATACGGTAATTAAAATATATTTCTTTCCATTCAATCAATTTTTAGGTTACATTCATGCCAGTTTGCGGACACTTTGGGGTGTTGAGCTGCAGAGCATCTAAATGCGTTCCTGTGCCTTGTATTTTTTATTACACTGAATGGACCGAACAGTTAAAAGTTGAATCGGACCTTCAGCATCATTTAATGAAAAACCCAAATACTTAAAAAACTATTCCACAGCATTTAAGTTTTAAATCGCTTACTTATTATTCTTTCCCCCACTGGGCTGCAGCTCTGTTCAGGACTCCAGGATACGGACGATGCTATCTTGCCTCAGAAGTATCACATACTGGCGAGAGAAGGAGGGGGGCAAGCGCAGGGGGTGGGTTATAGCAGAGCAGAGCCGGGGCCAGGAAATAGACAGCAATCCCAGAATGCTGAGCAGCATAGTCAGAAGACATTTCCTGTCTGCAGGCAGCCTGAGACTCCCTGGGCTGCCATCTTGGATGTTTAAAGGCTCAGAAAAGGCAGCAGATGCCGGTAGGATGAGCAATCTGTATGTACAGGGTGGGGGAAACATGCAAGACAGGCTCTTATTTAAAGTGAAGGTCTGGTTTAATGAAGCTCAAAATCAGGCATTGAGCTCTACATGACAGGAGACAGGAACAATCTACACATTGCAGTAATACATGCCTTCTATTCAAGGGGTGTGGATGCCACATGTGAATGTAGCTGCTTCCTGTCCCCAGGGCCGGCCTTAGAATGGAAGGCCCCATGTGCCTTAGAATGGAAGGCCCCATGTGCGAAACTACAAGATGCCCCACCCGATTGCCGACTGGAGTACATCTGGCCATGGCATCCAGTGCAGTAGCACACCTCGCAACCCCAAAGGCCGGCCTGGCCTGTCCCCAATCACACAGGGCTTTGTTGGGAAAAGGTGAGTATCTCTGTAATGCAAGACTTGCTGATGGCTTAGATTAGTTTAGTGTCCTAGGAATTAGGACCTCTGTGGCTTGCTGGGCTCGCTAATGCTTGGATTGCTGCAACCACATTTGGAGCTGGTCATGGAGTATTGGAAAGGAAAGAGAGGCAAAATTTGGAGGCACTTGGCACAGTCGTGCTCCTTGCTGTATTATTAGTGCCATTGAAAGCAATGGCAAGCTGCTCTGGGAAATTTATAATTGTTATGGGAGGAACCCAGTAGAACCACCCCTTTGTAATATATGAATATAAAGACAGAGATTTAGTTGCAAATATCTGCAGATACATGTAGAAACTGCACAGGCAAGGCGCTCTGTGTTATTGTGGTCCCTACTCTATAGCCTCGATTCAGAGACACATTCATCCGGACTTCAGTAGCTGTCTGTGAAAGTTTTGGTGGGTGTTTGTCATTTTTTTGCTTTTTTTCATCCATTTTCTACTCGCACGAAAGTGCGGGAATGCGCTTTCGATGAACGGAAGCAAATCGGAACATTTCCGTTAGTTCGGATCATTTTCCAAACAAAATCGGAAATTTTCCTTTTGTTCAGATAACTTCCGTTGCTGGGATGGGTTTCTGTCTGATTCAGAGAGCTGATTTCCGACGGATCACCACCCTATAAATCCGTTTCATTTCCGATCCACTTACGAGACCTTTGAGGGCTCAGATTGCTATTGTTGAACATGTTTTGCGGCTATGTGGAGGAGTCTGCGCGCCTTTAGCACCAAGGCATTGCATGTATCAGCATGGCCAAGGCCATAAATTGTATAGCAATGCATACCTGAATCAATACATTTCATGTATGCCTTATAGATGCATTTTAATGCTGACCTTAATTAGTCCTTAGCATGTAAACCTTTATTTTCCCACACATCCATATAATTGCTATATTTTTTTAGACTTATGTCCTTTGTGAATTATATTTGGATTGTGGAGTTTGAATCTTAATTTGTTGTAGGAGTTATTGTTTTAGTTGGTTACCTTTTGCTTTGTGTAATTATTTTATATTTGGTTGCAGGAACCGCAAGATGTGCCACTCGTCCTTGCTCCTGATGCCCGTTCTTTGCCTGCAGAATGCGGGCCAGGGGTTCTCTAATCGGGCACTATGCAAAACCCGGGCCATGGTGGCGAGGGCCCTCTGGCTTTTGAAGTCCAGATTTAGGTGTATATTTATTGAAAAAGGGAAAGAGAATCGAACGGGAAACGTAAAGGATTCGTTGGAGGATACGATGGGAAAAGGGCAAAAACGAAAGCCTACATTGTAACATGTGAAAATGAAACGGAAAAGTCACGCTGGAAAATGACATACTCGTATTCGTAATCTGCCGTACGAATGGACGGAAACTTTACAGAAGGTTTTCAATGCATGCATAGAATCGCTTGTACGCTCAAACATTTCACAAAAAAAAACAGATCGGAACTAAAACGGAAGTTTTTTTTTGTCTCTCTGAATCGAGGCTTATGTGTATGAGCCCCATAGTTGGGACATGCACTACAGCTAGTAAACTACAAAGCTACTTACCGGGAGCTGCCGACTCATGACGTGTAGACCCCAGACCCCTATGCATGCACCCGGCGAGTTAAACTGAAAGAAATGGCAAGCAGCTCTGGGAAATTGATGTGGGAGAAAGACAGAGATTATGAGCCTAGCATAGCTGGGACATTATTATTACCACTGCCTGCACTGTCCCTTTAAAATAAATTGAGACATGCTGTGAAAATTAGACAGGATTACTCACCTGTGCTTCTTATGCATCCAGTAATCATGTTGTCAGCCAATGGAGTTTATCAGACATGCACAGTCAAACACCAACCCCATCAGTGGATTGTGAAAAGGTTACTTTGCCAATTGTGGGTTTCCGCACTAGACTAACTAGAAGGGAAATCCAAGTGATTTTTGTCCTAGGTCTGCTTAAAGGGAAAGTCCACTTTCAATGGCATTTTATGAAAGTGTAAATTATTGTGTGCTAAAAGGATGTCCTTAAGGTGCTGAGCTGATTTGCTGATTGCTTTTTGCAACCATACACCAAGAAGAAATAAGCGAGTCTTGTACACAGGGCCGGATTATAAGGGGGGCGCAAAGGGCGCCCGTCCCGGAGCCTCCACCACTTGCCCTGCAAAGGGGCCTCCAACCAAGATTTGAGTTATGGTCTGGTCCAGGAGGCTTTTCAGTCTTTGGTCTGACATTCCGCGGGGGCCAGCAACAAAGCTATCGGTGGCAGTGGGGGCCCCCCACCCCTGGGCTAGGCTTTTTTTGTTTTTGCAAACCTGCAGCCAAAGCCACCACTGGGCAGGACGGAGAGACTAGAGCAGCACCACCATCAGCAACGTTACAGTGATGGGTGCGTGCAGAGCTGTCAATCAGCAGCCTCTAACTGAACCCAAGCCACCAAGCACAGCCGCTGGCAGCTCAGTGCAGGGAACTGTTCTCTGCTGGACCAGCTGGGTGACTACACTACCCCCCACCCAGAATGGCAAAGCAGGAGTTCCCGAGCAGCACGCACCCACACAAGGATGGCACAAGGGACTCAATCTGATGTTCCAGGAAGTAGGCAGGTGCTAGACAACCACGAATGTTACTTGGCTGGACTATTATTTTATAGGAAAAAAATACTGTATATGGGGCCTTCACCAGATTTCGTGCCCAGGGTCCTCCACCACACTTAATCTGGCCCTGCCTGTACACACAGAACCCTGCTGCTGCTATGGTGAGGGAGCTCACTCACACTTACACATGCTCAAAAGCAGGAATTCTCTCTTATTGTAGATCTTGGTGTACAGACTTGGTTGCTAATAGCAACAGATTACAGGTAGTGGAAATTGCTAACATAAGAACAAATGCTCGATAAGATCAGAACCCTGGGGGCATCCTTTTGGCACACAATAATATTCTGTACACCTTCAAAATGGCATAGAAAATGGACTTTAAGTTTTAATCTATGCTGAGCCATTGGTGTTGTCTATGGCCATCATATACCCATAGACATGCACAGAGATATATACTAAGGAATACGTTTGTCACTCCTTTAGCCTAAACAGATATCTCTTCATGGTAAGATTAATAAACACCATTTAAACCCGCAGCCTTGCCCCAGGTCCTGCACTACAGTACACACTAAAAGACAAATCCATACCGAGTGTATGTGTGAGAGCGTTCAGGAAGGGCTCATCACATGGCTGCTCTGTAAAGCTACACACCCAGCTTCATGGACTATTTTTAGTTTTGGACTGTAAACTGCATTTTTCATTTATTTTGAAACATAAGGCCACCAGGCCATATCTGTGCAACTAATTGCTTCTATAATTGAGGTTGGGTGCTGCCTGCTGCAGAGCTTAGAATCCAGAAATCACAGAATGTTCCCTTTTCTTGCTCATTTCTGGAGCTTTGTATACAGAATAAATGCCTAAAACTGGCCTAAAAGTGGACCAGTCCTTTTAGATAATAAAAACCTCATGCCATGCACGGCCAAATTCTAGGACACATTCCCTCTGTGTGGGATTTATCCGCCATCTTGAAAGTTGTTGAGGTAGCATCACAACCAAGGCTATTTCTAGGGAAGGTCAGCCCATTGCAGTCGGGGAGCATTCTGGTTAATGGGGACACAAAACCTACTGCACCCCCATCTCTGCTCCTGGCTGCACCCTATCTATGGTCTGCTTACACTGCACCCCCCAGCACCCCATGTATGGCCATCTCCTCTATCATCCTCCATGCTGCACCCCCATCTATGACCAGCTTCCACTGCACCCTCATATCTGTTCCCTGCTGCTCCCCATCTATGCCCTGCTCCCCACTGCACTGCCATCTCTCCACCCTGCTTCCACTGCTGGTGGGGCTCAAAACATTTTTCAAGGGGGTGCAGGTAAGCTTATTACAAAAAGTTCTGGAAACTGGGTCAGGAGCTCAGCCGAGCTCACTAACAATGCCACCTGCAGAAAGCATTCAGCAGTGGATGTGGGGATGTGGCTGGCGCTGGCTTACTGTAAAAGAGCAGCATCTCAGTGGCGGCGGTGGCGCCAAGTTCGGCTCTTGGCTGTTCCTGCTCAGTGATTCCTGCACCGCACATCACAAAGCGGTTGGGTGGGGACAGAGAGCAGGGGACAGCAGAGAGCTGAACTGGGCACCAGAGGAATCAACTGAGATGCTTCACTTTTACAGTAAGCCTTTGCCAGCCACAACCCCGCGTCCACCGCTAAATGCAGGTGGCATCGCAATTAAACTCAGTTGAGCTCTGGTCCCCCCCATCCACCCACATGTTCCCGCAGCAAATTTAGTAAACAGAGCTGCACAGTAATCTAGTTTTGTGTTTTGTTATTTCATTTTGAGGCATTATCTCTCTTTGCTGCCACCTCTCTATAACCTCCCCCCCCCCAGCACTGTACCTTCTCCTTTTCTCCCCATTCCCATCCTGTGTTTCACACTGTTCCTCTAGCTTCTCTACTAGCAGACACAGCAGAATTTGGCACAATGGCTGGGGCACGTGTTACGACTGGCACAACAGGTCTATAAAGCAGCACAAATGTTTGTGTCAGAGCTGGTACAGATTTTGCAATAGGAAAAAAAAGTATAAAGGCATTCTGTGTATGTCCGTGTGGCATGCAAGCAAGGGCGTATGCTTGTTGTGGCTGGACTGGAAGAGAGTGTATACTAAATGTTTCACTAGAGAAGAGGGATGGAAAAACCTCTGGTTACACTTTTCATACTCTTTACCCATAACTTTACTTGTGGTATCCAGCATAATAATATTGTAGGAAAACGATATTTAAAAGGCTATCACAAAAAAAAGGGCCCAGTTATAAGAATCCATATAAAGATGCTGGATGGCAGAAGAAGGGGGTCACTTAATTACCTGGTATCAAAAAATAACCAGATGGGCTTGTTTCTTTCTTTTAATGGAAGGAAAAGGAAATCAGGGGGTGACCAGTTCTGTCACCCATGATATACTCAAACCTGTCATCCCTGAATTTTATTCCTACCAGGAGAAGAAACCCACAAGCTTGGTGGGAGTTTTATGGAGAGCCTTATTTAAGAAGCGGCAGCGCCACACAGCGCCACTTATTTGGCCTCAGCGACACTCAGCGTCAGAATGTGGCCACCGCTAAATTATTTTACCTCTTCTCTGGCCCATACTGCGGCTAGAGCAGCACTAGCAAGTGACGCCGGCATTACTTAACTCTCTTCGGCTGTGTCTGGAACTGCACAGCGATTCACCCAAGGAGGGAAGCGAGTGATGCCGGGGCCGGTTACACATGCGTAGTGGGCTTGAGGAAAAAGGTAAGACTATCAGGCGACTTGGGGGCTTTCACACAGCTGGCCATCCTGTGGGAGGGAGCAGGCCTGCCCTGCAGTGTCACTTTAAACACATAAATATTCGTTCAGAACTTGCATTGGGACTTGTCCCAATTATTAATTATTAATTAAAATGCAACCTAGATGGTCCAAAATGTTTCTTCTTGTGTTATTAAAATGTATTTAAAAGCTAATTAATAAGTGTTCAGTGCAACACCTGCTAGTGTTAATGTAGTATCCAGCACAGTGCCAAATTAGATGGGCATGCCGGTGCTCCAAAGCTGGTGCTATAGCCACAAAACATTTCCTAACAGACGCGCATCACAGGCCCTTAGTTTGGGTGTATAAGTGACTCCTCCTCTATTTGCATTGCTTTATCCAGATATTTTCCAGTTGCAGTTAATCTCTTTGGTGAGTTGCCGGTGAAATAAAGGTATGCTTTGAGCTACAATGATGCAGTTAACAATAAACACTATCGTTGTTTTATTGAGAATTACAATAAATGTACGCAAAATTACGCAAACCAGTGTGATGTAAATGTATTTTTCAGAGCTCTGCTGCATATACAAAAGAGTTCAGAGAAAAAGAAGATCCTACCTACCACTTACAACAAATGCTTAAAAATCCTCCCTGGCTGCAACTAAGCACTGATAAAAGAACAGCACAGATGTAAGCAGGGGCCCCTGTCAAACATCTTTAAAAAAACAGACCAAAACCCTAGACCCCACGGGCCAGCCGATCTCCAATCTGGGAAACCAGCCCAGGGTATGCTCCGATCCAGCGATCCCAGAGCACATTAGGCTGAGGCGTGCTCCAGCACCAGGCCAGAATGGCCAGAGCAGACAAACCCAACTGGAGGGGAGTGCACAAGAGGAGGCATCTGGCACTACATCAATTGAGGATACATTTGAGCCAATCAGAATAGATTGCTGTGTGATGCTGGGGTGCCAGGTGATGCTGGTCCAGCTAACTTTTCTGATCAGAGGAGAACCCATGTATGGGTTGTGGGATCATGGGAGAGGTACTACACACAGGGTCATTCAAAATCAGGATGCCCCAGTAAAACAGAACAAAAAGTGGATGAAAACCCAACCTGGATTCCTCGACCAAAATGCACTTCTCTGCAGGGCCCCCCCTCACTCACTGGTGCTGGCCACTCACTGCAGTGGTAAAAGGGAGATCAAACAAAGCTGGTTCTCTAAACCCTTGGTCACGGTCAATAGCACAGTTCTCAAAATGCCAAGGTCACAGGCCCAACACTCACATGAACTAACAGTCTGGCACAGTTGGAAAAGAAAGGTAGGGGCCAGGATTTAAGTGACATAACTGACACTGCACAGTAACAGGAAGCCCAGCAGCACTTCTTGTTTGCAGTTGGCCTGCAAATGCATGAGCCGCCATTTTGTTTCTAAAATTTACAGCAGGAGTTAGAAAAAGGAATTTTAAATGAATTTATATGTGCAGCAATCTAAATCCCCTGGGGAGGGATGAATATGAGCACTGTTTGTTGTGTTGGTCTGGTTTAAATCATTTTTGCCTGCTGGTCCACTTTAACACAGCAGATATCATGACGTTCCTCTTCATTCACTTGCAAGCAAGGCAAAAGAACACCCACAAAGAAAAGCAGAGTTTAACTCCAATCCAAAGACAGATCTCAACAAAGTTCCAAAGCATTCAGTTAAGCCAGCTCAGGTTCAGTTAACGCTCGTTTAACTGTTTAGGTTGCAGTTCACAGTTCTCAGTAGCTATGGAAGCAATAGTGTAGGGCCATGCCACTTCAATGGAACTACTTCTTCACGGACAACTAAGTAACTTTAAAGCAATATTCTCTAAGGGAGACCTTCCCCACCTTAGGGCTATGGCTTGTTTAGTTCAATTCCAGTTCCATTACAGTCAGGCTGGGTCTACAGGGACAAAGTTCCCACCCTTAAGGGTTTTCAACATGGGAAACCACACCGTACCAGCTACACACGCATGCATACAGGGCTCTCCTTCTAGCTCTCCTTCCAGGTCCTTCTTCAGGCGTCTTGAAACTCTTATGCGCTGAAGCTGCACGTCTGCCTGCATTGTGATACCTGTTCCTGTTGCATTTTAGGATGTCCCTTAGATAGGAATCAGATTCAGTTCCTTTTAGTAACTGAACCATTTTGTCTTCTAACAGGCATCTCTAACCCTTCTCCCTTCCCAGAGGAAGACCCCCACCTGGACTACGTTAACCCCTCCCTACTCCCGTGTCCAATAAATCCCTTATTTTAAGAAAATGTGTGTGTTATTTATTTTACATTTTTTTCATTTTTTGTTACGACCACAAATCTATGGCTGGTCAATTCCCTACCCATGCAGAGTAACAGGTAACAGGGATGCTGCGGGGTTCTGCGGAGTGCTAAACATATAGGGAATAAAGACATTCTGCAGCAGTAACATGAAAAATGATATATCTTTTATCTGGTATTCGCACACTTACCAGATTTTTTGATGCAAAGGAAGACTAATAATGTTCAAAGAGTTGTGGTAAATCTGCTGCTGTCTCAACATAGGGCCTTATTTATCAAGGGCTAGCGCCAGGTAGTGTCTGACGAGCGCCAGGTACCGCCAGCTATCGGCGGCTACCGACTCAAGTACGCCCGGCGGCGGTCACAATGACGCATTTATCACGCTAAATGAGGCTAGCGCCGGCGAAAACGTCAGCTAGCGCGGGATTCATCATGTAGCCGACTGCAACGAACAGCGCCGCTGCTAATCCCATCACAGCGCCAGGTATGACCTGTCGCTCCCTGGCGATGTCCAATGCATTTCAATGGAGCAATCTTTAATTAATCATAATTAATTGCTATTAATGTTTTTTTTTTTTTTTTTTAATGTCAAAAATTCTGTGACCACTTCTGCAATGTTAGGATTTTTTTTTAAGGTAAAAAAAAAAAAAAATGAATTTGTGAAGAATTGATATTACAGGTCTGATATTAATGTATTCATATTACAAAATGTTTATAAAAACTTGTATAATTTTACAATCAAAAAATATGGTTGTTTGGGGGTTAAAAACTATTTTACATCCATCGCCGCCAGCGCACTGGGGTTTAAACAAGGAATTCACAGCGCGAAAAAATTCGGAGAGTGATTTGTTAATGAATCTGCAGCAAGCCGTTCGCTCTGGCCATTCGTTGTCAGACGCACCCATACAACGCTGAACCTGTGAAACAGCGACCCCCCAGCCCGTATTCAACATTACCGCACACCGACTGAGTCGCTGTCAACAAGCAAACCCCGGCCAAGCACAGCGAATACTAGCTGGCGCTGTGAAAATCACGCTACTGGCGCTCATCTGTCGCTACCTGGCGCTATTAATGAATCGGCCTCATAGGAAAGGTTATGATTTGGCCAAACTGAGGCAGACTCAACTTAAAGAAACGTACTTTCTTAAGTTTTGTTCCTCTCTGGTGAGACATCCTGTTATCGATCGAGCAATCTGGGGGGGTCCTCATAGCGGGGCAGCCCAATTCAGCATGTGCCAAGGGCCAGTTTAGGGAGCAAATATATTAATGAATGTGTATGCTTCCCCAGCCTTTCCCAATCATTTACATTACATTTCTTCTGCTCTTTCAGCTGAAGCTCAAAGGTGATCGGATTAATTACAACAGACATTTACAAAAATACTTACATTATTTTAAATCCAGAGAAAGCATGGAAATCTGTGGAGGTCGTGGCAACTGCTGGTAAATATTCCCGTAAACAGAGAAGAATGTTTCCATGAGAACATATTCCAGTATTCCATTCTTTTGCTGCAATGTTCCTAGTGTTTAGCTTCAATAGCATTAAGCTTGTACCGTGTAAGTTAATGTATATGTAAGAATGTTATATATCACTGGAGGGTCTTATGCCAGCCTAGTTTTTAATGCTTTATAGAATCTACATAAAGCATAGCACAATTGTGGCTCTAACCATTTCCAGGATGGCCTGCACTCAAGGATCTTGTTAGCTGATACATGTGAAATCATAATGTTGTCTATATAGAGATGCGATCCAGTTTAAGCTTGGCAGGTCCCCAGCAATTGGCCTCTTCTTTCGAAAACTGTTTGATAGTGAGCTCCAAAAATAGCTGCTATTTCAGTACAGATGTTTGAATTGATTTTTACCAAATAAGGGCGAGGGATAAAAGTTCAGAAAAATATATATTTTACATTAGTAGACTTTATAGAGCCATCATGATTATAATATAATTATATTTAGCCATAATGGACAGCTTTACTTACACTAAAATCCTGGCCAAAGTTTGTTTTTAGTTTTTGGATAGCAAAATGTTCCTTTTGCAGTCCCACAGTCTGTATTTGTGTGGCCTGTTTCTCTCCCTGGCATTCCATCCATCTGAGCATTTATGTCTTTATCGTGTCATCAATGTCTCCGCCCGGCATTTACCTCTGCCCTGTAACATGCATTCAATTGCTTGTGCTTGTTTACTGTCCCCTATTCTGGGCCCTCTGGCTTCACACTCCTGTATGGTCATATTTACTTCGTTTTCCTACTAGTATATATTTCTGTCCAATGGGTAGTCTCCTCTGACTTTTCAGCCTTGACCCCTAATATCTAGATTTTCCTGCCCCTCTTTGCTGCCTGCTAATTTGTTACTTTCCTCAGTCCTGTTTTTCTTCTTAGTTCCTGTTCATCACCAGCATTGTACAACAAGCAGCAGTTCAGGTTAAGTGGTTTTCAGGCACCCAATGGCACCACTGCTGCACCTATTGGGTGACTAAGTAGGCAGTGCAGCAATTCAAAAGGTGGCAGCAGAGCTGTACAGCACTTTTCCCACCAGAGGATTGGGCAGGTGAGCCCTTTTTATATATTTGTCTGCTGCTTTAAGACTCTGCTACAGAGCAGATGGTCCCTATATCCCTACTTTTGCAAAGACCTTCAGTCCTAGTCTGTTCCATGACTACAGTAGTTTTTGTGCTCTGGATTGAATTCCTGACTTTGACCCTTCATGTCTTTCAACCTGATTTGGATATTCTATTCATGGCTGTAAATTCTGAGTGTGTAAAGCTCCACCCTGTTTTGTACCACAACACTAAGAAAGTTTGGACTTCCTCTTAATAGGAAGTAGCTTAATGACATAAAAGTTTAAAGTTCCTGTCCAAGCAAATACACAATATACTCATTAATAGTCCCGCCAACTAGCGACATTCGTTCCTGAGCTTAGTGTGGCAATATGAGGAAATATGAATGGAGTGAATATTGCCCCAGCCTATAGCTGTTGGCATGCCTGCGCTGGCCACTCAGAAAGGCCTGGCGTGGGCAAGCGCCTAGCTAGTGGAATGTTAGGTAAGGTGATTGTATTATGTGATCCAGGGGTTTCACACAATCTGGGAGGAATAACTGTCCCAAGAGTCTTACAGACTCGGGGGAGGGGGGGGGGGTGTTCCTCTTTGCGTAAGGGTTATAGAATATGCAAATATTTACACTCAGATATCTGAAACGAAAAGTTATTTTACTAAAAAGAGTAGAATTGTATATAGAAGACCACTCGTATAGCAGGGATTTTTAGCAATCTAATGTATTTCACCTTTCTGACTGGTTCATCCAATAAGAGGCAGTAAGAATATGGGGCATCTGAAATCACTGAATAGAAAGAACTGACACTGAGAAACAACCCTTATGCAATAGTAGCCAGGACTACAGAGCATAGGGTGAGGATTATGGTGGCCCTGGCTAGTACAGTAAATGATGTGTACTGCTTCTCCGCTTCTTAAATTCCTATATCTTCCCTTATTCAAATAATTTCAGAGCATATTCCCTTTTGGCAGACCATAATTAAACTGTTAATATTTATATAAGGAGAAATAGGTACAACTATTTTTAATCTAAAAAGAAAATTTGTAACAAGGCAATTTAGGGTTATTTTTTTAAATAAAATAAGAAATTTGAACAATAACCATCCATGGGTTATTAACAAGTCATTGAAACTTTTCTGCAGAAGGTGGTGAACTCTCCTTAATTAAATAAATTACTCTCACTAGTGGCGCTACAGCCCATTAAAGTGGACCAACACCCAGGATTTTGACTATTCTGGGTATTGGTCCACTTCCCCTCTCCAAGCTCCCACGTGGCTGCGCCGTCCAATCGGCGCCGACGGACAAGCTGATTGACAGCGACGGATAAGCAGCTTGCCCGTCGGCGCCTCCCGCGCGTCACTCTTGACGTGTGCGCGCCCGCGCCGGCCATTCAGAGACGGCCGGCACGGGCGCGCGCACGTCTAGAGGAGCGCGAGTGAGGCGGCGGTGGCGGAAGCAGCGGCTGGAGAGGTAAGGGTTTTCGGGGGTTTTGGGGGGTTTACACCCCGCGGGACATCCCGATTTTGGATGTCCCGCGGTGTGTGAGGTGATCGGCCCGGGAATCTTATAGATTCCCGGGCCGATCACCTCAGGGTGTTGGTCCACTTTAAGTTTTAAAATGTATATTATACATATAAATGACTATTGCAATACAAAGACATTATTTCAATATATTTATTTAAATATACATGAATCTTACTTCAGTGCATTTTAGTACATGTACACAAAACCATTTTATTATTAATATACATATAAATTGTGTTTTGGCAAATCTCTATACCATATACATAGAAAGAAGTGATTCTGTTGCATACATCTAAGTTCTGCTCCTGGTCGGCCCTTTAAGACATCATACAGATGTTTCACTTAAAGATTTATATATGTGTGTGTGTGTGGCCTGAGATTGTAATAAACACCTGTACATGGGTTATTACATAAAATATAACCAGTGACTTTAGTTGGACTTTAAATAGAAGATTGTGACTGTAGTTGTGACAGCACTGCAGGCTGATTTTCATTTATCAGGTACAGGGATGAAACTAACACATGGAGTTAATACACCCACTTTACTGTAACTCTGTGCCGTGGGACCATTGTTTTCACCACCCCCGGGCAGTGGCGTATAAATGTGATGGGGCTATGGTTCGAACATTAAATGAGGCCCTTTCAAGGCTTCTACAGTAAACTTTTTCTGTCATTGAACTCATTATGATGCAGCTAGACAACTAACAACTAAAACAGCAGAGACAAATTGACCTTCCTTGCTCTAAATGACGCCAAATGAGCACAAATATGATAAATAAGATGGAGGAGCAACAATGATGGGCCCCCTGACCTCCTGTGCATTTGCACCCCCTATAGTTACGCCCCTGTGCTGCTTATGCTAGCCACTTGTGGTCAAATGAGGCACATGAGCGGGCATTAACTTTGGTTTCCAGATATAAGGCATTTCTTATGGTACAAAGAGGTACGACATCCCATTCCTAATTCATTATCACTTTGGCTGTGAGGGGTTGGAGGGGCAGAGGCCCTAACAACCACTGCACTTTCACAAGCTTTAAAAGGAAGCAACCCCCCCCCCATCCTCTGTATAAAGCCAAGCTGGTTCACTGGGAATCTTACGTTTCCTGCACAAACCCGCACCAGGCCTATCTAAATGGCTGGTGTGGGTATACAATGGAAATGTCCGGCTAGCCTAGATTAAAAAAAGCTATATAAAGGGATTTCAATTATGTACTATAAAATCTGAACTTTTAAGCCTAAAAAGAAAGCTGTAGACTGAGGGGTTGAGTCAAAGCCAGGTGAAAATTCTCACTCCTCTTGACTTTCTCACTCCCATTGACTTTCATTGTCTACCAGGTGTAAATTTTCACCTGGCTCTGAATCAGCCCCAAGGTAGACGATGAAAGTCAATAGCAGTTTTCTCTCCTAAAAAAAGAAGTGAGAATTCTCACTTGGCTCCAACCCCTAAGTCTTTGGTATATGCTTTTCACTCTTGGGTTCTGAAGCCTTCAAGGGTTCATTCTAGATTGCAGTAGTAAAGTACTGCACTAATGGCCATAAATGACCATGATAGCAAAGCCATGAAATATCTACATGCTTTTAAGGAGTATCTATGCAAGGGTTCTGCCTGTTCTCATTCAGATTCAACCCTGTAGGAAAGTTTACAAATGTACACAGACATCTGTAAGGGGATCTGGAATGTACACACAGGAGTGCTGAGGACATTTCAAACAGTACATCTCTGGAGTACAGTACTGGAGTACTTAGCAATATTTGTCATCAACATTTGATGTCTGAACTGTACAGTGAAGTCTAACTGTGATCTGCACGTACGCTAACAGATGAAAAACACCGGCCCATGCTTGCAAACAAGGGGGCAACGAGGCTGTCGGTAATGCCCCTCCATATTGCTTGTACAGAAGGTAGCACCATTAGACAGGTTCTTACGAATGGCATAACGATCCTACAAATAAAAAAAAATATAAATATATTTACAATCATAAAAACACAGACATCTGAATAAAATATTACTGAGATTACATAGGCTTTGAGAAAGCAAGCACACAACTTTCATCTCAAATCTCACTGGTGAACAAGCAAGTGTAAATGTGTTCTAATGTCTTCCCAGGTCTACACAGCAGTGCATCCTAAATCGGGGTGCCTCGAGGGTGCGGGGTGAGTGCACCTCCAGTCAAAAATGCTTGTAGACCTGCTCAACCTTGCAACCCTAGGTCAGGTTTAGGATGTCCTGCCATACACACATAAAGAGGAAGCCCAGAATTGGGCAATATTAATGATATATGCTCAGTTCTGCTGGTGGCAGCAGCTGTGGTGACTCTCCCTCCCCCTGCTTTAAATAGACTCTGTGGGCAAAGTGCACAAATGTAGAAACAAGGCAAAGAGTATTGGCACACCCACTGAATTCCTTTGCCATAGACCACCAATAATATGGCTAAGCTGGTGGTCTAAAGCTCTGCATCATCAGACTGTGAATATTGGAAGATAGAGAGAATAGTCAGGGTGATGAGAATGTCTGTCTTACAGACCGCCCCCATAATGCTGATTATTATGCGGCATTGCAAAGCCAAGGCCCACGCCCAAATATTTGAAAAGATAAATCATAAGAGGAAACCGTAAACATTGATATCTTGGCTGTTTCTTCATCAATTTAAAACTGCAAACAGTCTGGGACAGTGCCAAATGTAGCCCGACACAATGGTCTAATATTGCTGTTCCCTTCTTTATCCCTTTAATACTACACATTTAAAGAGCACCTGCTCCCAAACTGACTCTCTGAAATGGACAGCACAGACTTCCTAATGCTTTTCTATTTTTTAAATGAGGCCCCATCCCCCCACAGAAAATGCACAGAAGCCTGTGACTGTCATCCTAAACTCTTCTGATGACAGGTTTTCTTTAAATTAGCCTTACGACACCCATAAGAGTCTGCAAAGTTGTATTGGGGGGGAATAATATATTCAAGCAACTTCACATTACTGCATCGGTAAATGTCAAAACAAGATTTCCAAATATGGCAGTGGTAGATTTTTTCCAGGTTCAAATATAGTTTAGAAATACCAACTATAGCAGGCTGGAACTGACAGGAGAATATGTGCTCATAGATACGCTTGCATTTCTCTAGGCATGTCACTGGCAGTATATACTATATTAATGTACATACATGAATATTTATAGAGGAATTCATATCACTAGCAATGTTACAGTGCCAGGCTGAGATCCGTCTGAGAATGTCACATTTTGCTAAACAAGTGCAAGGAAAAGAAAAGCAGTTACACAAAGCAACCAATGGGGTTACACAGAATAATACTAGGAGGAGTGAGGGCGAGATATGACCCAGCGTGTTTCCAGTGGACCACAGGGTGGGCCTAGAAGCTCTATGGCGTGGGAGCAATGAGTAACACTGAGGCAGCAAGAAAAGGAGGCGGAGTATGTGCATGGGCGTACATACCCCAGAGGCAGGGAAGGCAACTGCTACCAGGCCCATGGCATGAGGGGGCCCAATGCAAGCTTCTTCCCCGCACCTAGCAGCAACTGCAACAACAGTGTTGGACTGGGGCCACAGCGGTGAGCAGTGTTGGCTTGCTGTCTACAAAGAGCAATATAGGTTTGGCAGGGTGCGTTGTTATTCTCCAACACTCTTTATAAAGGGAACCAGAGGAAACAAGCACCCCAGGAAGAAATGGAGCTCACCAGGTCCGGAAAATCCTGGGCCCCACTGAGCACCAACACTACGTAATACTCAAATCGGACCACAATGTCGGACTGGGGTGTCTGGGGCCCACTTTTCAGTTACTTGCACATATTACTGGCTTATTTATGGGCTCATGCACACAGATATAAAACCTAACTGTGATCTCCAGCCATAGATCAGTGACATGAAGCATTACCTACTGCTTCTATCTGTTTGGAGATGGGGGCCCTCAAAATGCCCCTCAGTTCAGTGTCCCAGCAGGGAGTTCCCTTGTAACCTGCTAAAGCAATCCAAGACTAGTCTGTGACTGATAGGTCCAATCACAAGCAAAGGTCGCAGTCCTTTCAGTCCACTGCAGGTTTTTTACTGCTGGGGGTTAAGTCATTTTTTTCTGGGGCCCTGTAAAAGCTATGTACACCCCTGCGTATGTGAGATATAAAATATTTGCTTACCTGTACAGCCTACTGTGTGCTAAAATAATTGGTACATTTAGATATGATGTCTGTATGTGGCGTGATATTGTTATCTAATAATCAAACACAAAAGGCACCCTGCAGCTAGAACACTTAGCTATAATGAATATTGTAAAAAAACAGAACTGCAGGTTAAAGCTTGCTGACAGACACACCTATTAGATCTTAATATCCACAAGAAAGTTTCCTTCGCTATATATGACTTATGGTTAGAAATAAATGCCACAGTTAATAACAGCTACTTCAAAGTGGTACAAAAGCTATTTTGCCCCCCACCACGCCCAGCTTGCATTTTTAAGAACGCCGAATGGAAGATCTCAAGAATGCCAGCTGGTGTGTCCACATCCCTAGTTTCCATGTAGACAAGGAAGTGCTACCACCCCCAGCCTTTCTAAATGGCGCAGGAGCTACAGGAAAACTTGGGATGGGGCCATCGGCAAAGACAGTGCCATGGAAGCCACTGGTAAAGTGAGTTTACCAGTGACAGCGGGGGTTGCACACAGCGGGGCATCCCAGATTAGGACACTAGCGGCTGGTGCAGCTTTTATGCCACTTTAAAGGCATTGTCTACGCTGAACAGAGGGGGCGTGTCAAGATCCGGCACACCCCCTGCATTGCAGTGAACAGAGGGAGGGGCTGTGCTGGCGTCGCTGTGACTGATGACGAGAAGGAGGGGGTTGGCAGCAGCATATATTTAACACTTAATGCATAAATTATTATTCTGCTTTAATTTGTTCAAATTCCATTAGGGGATTACCAGTTGTTGAAATCACTGAAGCTTCCAACTGCCATTCTGGTGGCAGATTCACTTTAAATTATTATTATAGTTTACTTATAAAGCAACAACGTATTCTGTGGTGCTGTTAAATAGTGACCAAGGTGGCATGAGCCCTAAATGCAGCCTTAGTTACATGGCACCTCGGCTACGCTCACACCTGTATGGCATGCATTTGTGGCATGTGTTTCTGCAGTAGTGTTTGCGATAGGGATTCCATTACACATTTGCGTTTTTGTTTGCTTTTGCTTCTATTGGCACCTGCGTTATTAAAAAAACCCTGTTTCCAGGGTCCTGAATCCTCATAAAAAGCTATGATGTTTTACGTTTGCGGCACCAAAGATGTTAATAGGGTACGTTTGTGGCCCGGACACCTCTGACAGGACTTTTTGTGAATGCATTTTTTTCTGTTTTGATGCCCCGTAGCAGTCGGAACAAGGGTATAGAGGTGCAGTTGTTGGATTTCTTTCTTTCTTTGTGGTACCGCTGCGTCTGCCACAAATGTATAAACGCATGCAGTACCTGAAAGATGTGAATGAGGGCTTGGGTTGGTGGGCTACATGCAATGGCGTGCATAACCACCATGCATGCCATGCAAATGCATGGGGGGCCCTGCCTGCCTGGGGACCTCCAGAGGCAGGGTCAGATCAGTGGCAACTTTTTGTTTACAAAATAAATAACGGCACTATACGGGCAGGTCGTCAAGCCTACAGCGAGTGAGGAGCACCATTTAACACAATGCAGAGTGTGCAGCAGATAGGAAATCACTGTACACTTATGTGAAGAATCAGTGCTCTCAGCTCCATTCAGTTATGTTATGACATCACAGCAGCTAGCGAGCTGAATAGTGCGGAGAGGGCTACTGGTTGCATCCCCGCTCACTTCTAACTAGGGGAGTGGCCGAGCCGGCCAATTACAAATGGCTGCCCTGGCTATGCATCTAGCTAAAGGTATAGTGAGGCCATGACCTGCTCATGTGCCATTGGAATCAGGTTAGGTGAATGGGTGCGGCAATTGAATGGGGTTTCACACAGTGGAGCATCCTAATTTGGGATGCCACAGGGAGTAGAAATTGGACGTCCATAACGGCAACTCCCAGACAATTTCCTATGCCATAGACGGACAATGCCAGGATGTCCCTCTGTGTGAAACCCTCTGGGTTCGCTTGTGCATGAACAGGCCGCGGCTACATCTCCGACAAGACGCGTTAATATTTTATCTTGCTATACAAAATTTGTCTTTGATTAGGACCCCCAGACACAACTTTGCATGGGGGCCCGGCAATGATAAGCCCGTCCCTGGTTACATGACCAGCTAGTCCTAGGCTGATTTTGGCCAGAACATCACACATTTACTAATGAAGCTCCCTGAAGTCAGTGGGAGTGCAGAGGGCTGAGTTACCATACCAATTCCAACTGTGGGGAAAGTCAAAATTGGGAAGCCCACTAGGAATTCTACTAACCAGACCAAACTACTAGTATGTAGTCCTGAGACATTGTTAGAAACCAAGTTTTAAATGAAGTTACCAGATGTGCAGGCAGCTGAGGATGGCAAAAAGCAGACCGATGATGAAGGCCAGCGGGATGGCAAGGAACACGGTGAGGATCTTGTAGATGAGGTATTTGCTGATCTCAAACACAGCCGTGCTGCAGATCCACACCTTGTCAAAACTGTGCGTGGTGTCCGGCTCGGCAATCACATCCTCAAAGCCAAGCTGGAACAACGAGACAAACATCAGTGGCATCGCCAAGTTAGCCATACCTCTCGCATCACTGCTCAATATCAGTTACAGTTGGGCATCCCATTCCTACACATGTCTTGTCTCACCTCTGGTTGTCTAGCAACAAGCTATCATAAATACAACATTTGATTTCCAGCACTGGCCATCATAGTTTAGATTGTTTAAATTCCTTTGATCAAGATTTCAGGGTGCAAGTAGCAGTAGGTCAGAAATAACAGGGCTCTCTCACCTATAGAGTGGGAGCCATGTGACTCGCAGGCCTCTGCTGTGTGTGCTCGTCAGCTGTCTGGAGGTCATGCAAAACTGGGCAGATGGAGAAGCAATGTGGCTTACCTACCTTTGCAGCTTCCAGCACTACACTCGCTTCCCCAGCCTCCATTCCAAGGATCCGCAGAGGAGGGAAGCTAAGAATCAAATTGCGGCACTGGAAGCATAAGAGACAGGTAAGCTGTCACATGAGTTTTTGCCTGCCTTACTTTGCTATTTCATATCTTGGTAGCTTATGAGTCCACCAGTGTACAGGCAACTATTTTATGGGGTGGGTGATCCACATATATTCATCCACATACATTCTGCATATGAAAGTGACCGAACTTACATTATATAAAAAATAGGTTTTAGCCCAGTGCAGGGGGGGTATCCCAATTTTCTCCTACTTCCCCAGTGAAACTAGGCCCTGTGATTGGTCGCCAACCGCCATGTGGTCCAGAGTCCTCTTCCAAGCCCCGAGCTTGAAAGGGGTCATCAATTGGGAAGCAATTGGGAAGCGAACCCACCAAGCTTAAATTAAAGCAAACCACAAACCTCTGTGCCATGGGGGTCCCCCCACTCACACCATCAGTTTGCCCTGCATTAGAGAGATACTCACTTTACCCTAGCAGAGCTCCATCTAAAGGAAAGACAGGAAACAGTTGTGTGTGTGTCCTATGGTGTTATATCAAGGGGACCTAACCCATCAGTGAGTCCTGCATTCCAGAGATATTCACCTTTTTTCTATAAGAGCTTCATCTAACGGGGAACAGAAACAGCACCCTCGTGCGCCTCCTCCAATATGAGACATGCTTTATTGTGTTGCTCCCAGTTCCATGGCCTGATTTTGGCTTCCTGGAAATGGGAAACTGTAGAGGCCTCTGAAAACAGGTCATTTTGATTTTAGGTCCACTTTGCGATCGTCTGGAGGTGATCGGGATGGTCATTTCGGAGGACTTTTTCAAGCTGGATGTGGTTGTCCACCATGTTTCTGGCTGAATGTGGCTATCAGGGTTAGAAAAGTTTGGAAACCCTGATGTAAAAATCTAAAAATCCACCAGTGCCCGTGTGAGTGTTCCCTAAAGCTGTCCGCCATCTCCCATACACCTTGTACAGTGTAAGTGTGCCCTAAAGCTGGCCGCCATCTCCCATACATCCTGTACAGTGTAAGTGTGCCCTAAAGCTGTCCGCCATCTCCCATACACCTTGTACAGTGTAAGTGTTCCCTAAAGCTGTCCGCCATCTCCCATACATCCTGTACAGTGTAAGTGTGCCCTAAAGCTGGCCGCCATCTCCCATACATCCTGTACAGTGTAAGTGTGCCCTAAAGCTGGCCGCCATCTCCCATACACCCTGTACAGTGTAAGTGTGCCCTAAAGCTGGCCGCCATCTCCCATACACCCTGTACAGTGTAAGTGTGCCCTAAAGCTGTCCGCCATCTCCCATACATCCTGTACAGTGTAAGTGTGCCCTAAAGCTGTCCGCCATCTCCCATACACCTTGTACAGTGTAAGTGTGCCCTAAAGCTGGCCGCCATCTCCCATACATCCTGTACAGTGTAAGTGTGCCCTAAAGCTGGCCGCCATCTCCCATACACCCTGTACCGTGTAAGTGTGCCCTAAAGCTGGCCGCCATCTCCCATACACCCTGTACAGTGTGCCCTAAAACTGGGCGCAGAGCACCTGTTCATCTCCCATACACCCTGTACAGTGTGAGTGTTCCCTAAAGCTGGCCTCCATCTCCCATACACCCTGTACAGTGTGAGTGTGCCCTAAAGCTGGCCTCCATCTCCCATACACCCTGTACAGTGTGAGTGTGCCCTAAAGCTGGCCTCCATCTCCCATACACCCTGTACAGTGTGAGTGTGCCCTAAAGCTGGCCTCCATCTCCCATACACCCTGTACAGTGTGAGTGTGCCCTAAAGCTGGCCTCCATCTCCCATACACCCTGTACAGTGTGAGTGTGCCCTAAAGCTGGCCGCCATCTCCCATAACCCTGTACAGTGTGAGTGTTCCCTAAAACTGGCCGCCATCTCCCATACACCCTGTACAGTGTAAGTGTGCCCTAAAACTGGGCGCAGAGCACCTGTACATCTCCCATACATCCTGTACAGTGTAAGTGTGCCCTAAAACTGGGTGCAGAGCACCTGTTCATCTCCCATACATCCTGTACAGTGTGTGGGTGCCCTAAAGCTGGCCGCCATCTCCCATACACCCTGTACAGTGTGTGGGTGCCCTAAAGCTGGCCGCCATCTCCCATACACCCTGTAGAGTGTGAGTGTGCCCTAAAGCTGGCCGCCATCTCCCATACACCCTGTAGAGTGTGAGTGTGCCCTAAAGCTGGCCGCCATCTCCCATACACCCTGTACAGTGTGTGGGTGCCCTAAAGCTGGCCGCCATCTCCCATACACCCTGTACAGTGTGAGTGTGCCCTATAACTGGCTGCCATCTCCCATACACCCTGTACAGTGTGTGTGTGCCCTAAAGCTGGCCTCCATCTCCCATACACCCTGTACAGTGTGTGTGTGCCCTAAAGCTGGCTGCCATCTCCCATACACCCTGTACAGTGTGTGTGTGCCCTAAAGCTGGCTGCCATCTCCCATACACCCTGTACAGTGTGTGTGTGCCCTAAAGCTGTCTGCCATCTCCCATACACCCTGTACAGTGTGAGTGTGCCCTAAAGCTGGCCTCCATCTCCCATACACCCTGTACAGTGTATGTGTGCCCTAAAGCTGGCTGCCATCTCCCATACACCCTGTACCGTGTAAGTGTGCCCTAAAGCTGGCCGCCATCTCCCATACACCCTGTACAGTGTGCCCTAAAACTGGGCGCAGAGCACCTGTTCATCTCCCATACACCCTGTACAGTGTGAGTGTTCCCTAAAGCTGGCCTCCATCTCCCATACACCCTGTACAGTGTGAGTGTGCCCTAAAGCTGGCCTCCATCTCCCATACACCCTGTACAGTGTGAGTGTGCCCTAAAGCTGGCCTCCATCTCCCATACACCCTGTACAGTGTGAGTGTGCCCTAAAGCTGGCCTCCATCTCCCATACACCCTGTACAGTGTGAGTGTGCCCTAAAGCTGGCCTCCATCTCCCATACACCCTGTACAGTGTGAGTGTGCCCTAAAGCTGGCCGCCATCTCCCATAACCCTGTACAGTGTGAGTGTTCCCTAAAACTGGCCGCCATCTCCCATACACCCTGTACAGTGTAAGTGTGCCCTAAAACTGGGCGCAGAGCACCTGTACATCTCCCATACATCCTGTACAGTGTAAGTGTGCCCTAAAACTGGGTGCAGAGCACCTGTTCATCTCCCATACATCCTGTACAGTGTGTGGGTGCCCTAAAGCTGGCCGCCATCTCCCATACACCCTGTACAGTGTGTGGGTGCCCTAAAGCTGGCCGCCATCTCCCATACACCCTGTAGAGTGTGAGTGTGCCCTAAAGCTGGCCGCCATCTCCCATACACCCTGTAGAGTGTGAGTGTGCCCTAAAGCTGGCCGCCATCTCCCATACACCCTGTACAGTGTGAGTGTGCCCTATAACTGGCTGCCATCTCCCATACACCCTGTACAGTGTGTGTGTGCCCTAAAGCTGGCCTCCATCTCCCATACACCCTGTACAGTGTGTGTGTGCCCTAAAGCTGGCTGCCATCTCCCATACACCCTGTACAGTGTGTGTGTGCCCTAAAGCTGGCTGCCATCTCCCATACACCCTGTACAGTGTGTGGGTGCCCTAAAGCTGGCCGCCATCTCCCATACACCCTGTACAGTGTGTGTGTGCCCTAAAGCTGGCTGCCATCTCCCATACACCCTGTACAGTGTGTGTGTGCCCTAAAGCTGGCTGCCATCTCCCATACACCCTGTACAGTGTGTGGGTGCCCTAAAGCTGGCCTCCATCTCCCATACACCCTGTACAGTGTGTGTGTGCCCTAAAGCTGGCTGCCATCTCCCATACACCCTGTACAGTGTGTGTGTGCCCTAAAGCTGGCTGCCATCTCCCATACACCCTGTACAGTGTGTGGGTGCCCTAAAGCTGGGCGCCATCTCCCATACACCCTGTACAGTGTATGTGTGCCCTAAAGCTGGCTGCCATCTCCCATACACCCTGTACAGTGTGTGGGTGCCCTAAAGCTGGCCGCCATCTCCCATACACCCTGTACAGTGTGTGTGTGCCCTAAAGCTGTCTGCCATCTCCCATACACCCTGTACAGTGTGAGTGTGCCCTAAAGCTGGCCTCCATCTCCCATACACCCTGTACAGTGTATGTGTGCCCTAAAGCTGGCTGCCATCTCCCATACACCCTGTACAGTGTGAGTGTGCCCTAAAGCTGGCTGCCATCTCCCATACACCCTGTACAGTGTATGTGTGCCCTAAAGCTGGCCTCCATCTCCCATACACCCTGTACAGTGTGTGTGTGCCCTAAAGCTGGCTGCCATCTCCCATACACCCTGTACAGTGTGAGTGTGCCCTAAAGCTGGCTGCCATCTCCCATACACCCTGTACAGTGTGTGTGTGCCCTAAAGCTGGCTGCCATCTCCCATACACCCTGTACAGTGTGAGTGTGCCCTAAAGCTGGCCTCCATCTCCCATACACCCTGTACAGTGAGTGTGCCCTAAAGCTGGCTGCCATCTCCCATACACCCTGTACAGTGTGTGTGTGCCCTAAAGCTGGCCGCCATCTCCCATACACCCTGTAGAGTGTGAGTGTGCCCTAAAGCTGGCTGCCATCTCCCATACACCCTGTACAGTGTGTGTGTGCCCTAAAGCTGGCCGCCATCTCCCATACACCCTGTACAGTGTGAGTGTGCCCTAAAGCTGGCCGCCATCTCCCATACGCCCTGTACAGTGTGTGGGTGCCCTAAAGCTGGCCACCATCTCCCATACACCCTGTACAGTGTGTGGGTGCCCTAAAGCTGGCCTCCATCTCCCATACACCCTGTACAGTGTGTGTGTGCCCTAAAGCTGGCCTCCATCTCCCATACACCCTGTACAGTGAGTGTGCCCTAAAGCTGGCTGCCATCTCCCATACACCCTGTACAGTGTGAGTGTGCCCTAAAGCTGGCTGCCATCTCCCATACACCCTGTACAGTGTGTGTGTGCCCTAAAGCTGGCTGCCATCTCCCATACACCCTGTACAGTGTATGTGTGCCCTAAAGCTGGCTGCCATCTCCCATACACCCTGTACAGTGTGTGGGTGCCCTAAAGCTGGCCGCCATCTCCCATACACCCTGTACAGTGTGTGTGTGCCCTAAAGCTGGCTGCCATCTCCCATACACCCTGTACAGTGTGAGTGTGCCCTAAAGCTGGCCGCCATCTCCCATACACCCTGTACAGTGAGTGTGCCCTAAAGCTGGCTGCCATCTCCCATACACCCTGTGCAGTGTGTGGGTGCAGAGAGCCACCTTCCCCCGGGGACCTGCTTACCTTGAGGTGGCCGTTCAGGTTATGGGGGTCCCGGTCGCGCTGCTCGCTCTCGTAACTCTTCTCGGTGAGCATCGGCATATGCGGGTGGCTGAGCTCATCCTCGTCCATGAAGATGCGGGCGTCCGCCTTCTCCTTCTCTATGCCCATGCTGGCTGCCCTGTGCGAGTGCGGCTCTCCGTGCTCCCCGGCTCCCGGCTGCTGTGGCTGCGGACAGCTCCCCCTCCTCTCCGGTATGTGTGGTACAGCCCCGCCCTGCACACCCTCAGCAGCCGGGCGAGCGGACGCGGCTTGGGAGGGGACGCGCTGTGCACGGGGGGAGCGCCCGGCTTAGCCCACCTGCTGCTGGCTGCGCTGTAAACTTAGGGGTACTTGTATTCAGCGCAGCACATTGAGAAAACACAGATATGAATAAGAATGGCTACGTTTAAAAAATCATCTGTACAGAACGCTAATGGTTAGGTAAAGTTTGCTGACCTCCTCCGGATTCTATGTACTTTTACAGACCTGCCATAATCCCCTATTCCTGAGAGCCTCTTGATGGCCATGCCACCCATTAGCAGGTTGTGTAAATTCCATTGGCTGCTGACAGGCCACATGGCCATGGTGTGGTCCTCAGGGACCAGGACCACCACTAGGAAACTTTGGGTCCCATACAACCACAACGTTTTTGGGCAGAGGAGTAGCTAGGCTTTCTGGCACTCGGGGCAAGGATTTAAAATGGTGCCCCCCACCTGTTCTCTGGCACCCCCTCTGACCTGCTGCACCAGGGGCAAGTGCCCCCTCCTGCTCCTCCCCCCTAGCTACGCCTCTGGTTTGGGGCCACCTCATAACCTACATGTGATGGCTGGCCCTAGTTCAAACTAGACTCCCTTCAGTATTCAGGCAATGTTCAAACTAGGGGCTCAGCTGGGTTTTGGGAGATCAGAGTATATGATGGTTGCTTTTTGGGGGCCTGGTTCAAATTATGGCCCAGCCATCTGACATAGGTTATGGGGGAGCAGACGCTCTCTTTTAACAGCAGTACCAGCAGCATTAGTTTTGACAGCCAGACAGGGCTTCTTGGCTGAGGCTTGGGCCCCCTCTTCATGACCAGATGCCATACTGGAGTGTTGTCTCTCCTGCCCTGATGGTGGCCCTGCCAGGGACACAGCGGCAGCCTAGGACAAAGGGCTTTTGAAAAGAATTCTGGTCCCTAGGGGACATCCGGATTTATTATGCTCCGCAGTAGGGGCAACCAAATGGTCTGAGTAGAGCGAGGGCGTTGCTGGTCTGTTAGACTAATCTTGGGCATTCTGTAGTTCAGGAGTTCCCAACCAGTGGTACTAATATGTTGAGTCTTTTTGGGGTGGTACTTGACAAGGCTGCAGACTGACATTTATCCTAACCTGCTGCTATCTAGACGTCACCAAAGCCTGATTTGCATAAAAAGTACAAAACTGCCCCAAAAAGTGATGAAAACTATATAAGTGCATATTTTTTGTTTTAAGTGGACTATGCCAGGATGTGTATAGACTTGCATACATACCTCGCCAGCGCTCCCACACAGGTACGGTTTTGCTTTCTTGACCATATGTGTTAATGTGCGGCTAAAGTAACTTAATGGGGGCTTAGCTGCATTCGGTGTGGTACCCCCTGCATCCCTCTATGGCTGTGCGAATCCATAGGCCAGTTACTATGGCCTCGGCCATGCACAGACCTGGAAAGATATGAGAGATGTTGCCACCACCGTACATGCATTGTGGGCTTGCCAGCAAGGTAATAATGTTGGGTGTAGGCATGCCTCCTCCATTGCAGTGAATGGAGAGGGCATGCCTTAGTCCCAGTGTGAATGGCGCAGGGCAGTCCATTGGGCAGCATTGAGTATTGCATGGAGGAGAGCCATGTAATGATGATGGCAGCGGCCAGGTGGTGCGAGGCATGGATCGGGCAATCCATTGATCTCAGAGGGCCAGACTTACAGCGATGGTCTGCAGGATATAAAAGGTGAGTATAGCGTTTTGAGCTTTTTCCTATTGACTGAATTTAAAGTCATTATCCAGCCAAAGGAACAGCCAAAAATATATAGTTACACACTTTGTTCCATGCAGCTTCTCCATCCAGCTCCGGAGAACAGACACTGTGTTGTCCTGCATTGGTCTTTAATCTCTGCCCCCAGCACCCTGCCCCTCCAGTACAACCCCTCAGTTACAATGAATGTAGTGGGGATGCAGAGGGCGGAATTTCGCCTTGATGGAGACCACTATATCTGATCAGCAATGGATGCCGAGCTGTTAATTTAAAAGACCTGAGCCAGGTGGAGAAACTGTGAGGGACAAAAGGTGATTATCGTTTTTTCGTCTGGACCACTTTGTATTAAACCTTGGATCAGATTTTTTCTTTTGCTTTTAAAAGTAGATCTATACACTCCTGAGAACCCTGTGGCGGGTAATGTCCAGGTCTACAAGGCCAGGGGTGTACTGGCCATAGAGAGACCAGGGCAAATGCCCAGTGGGCTGCACTGCTTAGGAGCAGCCGGGGTTGCTACCTTTACGAACACTCCCATCCAATCCCTACCTCCCCCCAGCCCTTCTCCACTCTACCCCCTTACTCAAGCAACCAAAACCCATGCCCTCCCCCTAATGATTTAGCCTCCAGCCTTGGAGCACACTGTTTGACAGGAAGCAGCAGAGATGCTACTGGTTGGTCAAGGGCAGGCCAGGTGCTGGTAAAATCCTAGGCCCCAGTCTGCCACTGTGCAAGGCCCATAACCTAGCTACTCCCGTTGTTCGTGAGCCCCACATTTATTAGAAAGCTTTTCCTCATAGGCCTCTGTATATGAGAGGAAATGAAGCAGCTGCACACTTCAGTGAAGCATGTCTTCTTGTGGAGGAGGCGCAGTATCTCTCTAATGCAGGGGTCACTGCATGGTTAGTTGCAAGGGAGGGTATGTGTCGTGGGAGTTGTGGTAACGTGTAGGGAGGTAAGAAAGCAGATAGGGAGCAAGTAGGGAACAAATGTTATAGTGTTTATCAGTAGTGTTGGGCAAACCCGAACCGCAAAGTTCGGATCTGTGGCATCTGTGGGGGTCCCTAACCTGAACATAGTCTTCAGTCTGAAGTCTGTGCCGAGGATCGGCTTTTGGACCAACACTAAAGCTGGTTGATGGGCTGCAGCAACTACAGTAGCTTCCATTCCTCCCCGGAGCCAATCAGGTTGGCCAGCAGGCCGAACATCTCGCTACCCCCCCAAACAATCATGGAGGGGAATAGGCGAGGCTGAGCCGCCACAGGGGATGGCTGCAACCTGGGACACAGTCTGCTATGGGGATGCCTCACAGTCTGCTATGGGGGTGATGGGGGCTGTTCTGCCACACAGTCTGCTATGGGGATGAAATGGCTGTTCTGCCACATAGTCTGCTATGTGGATGAAGGGGGCTGTTCTGCCACATAGTCTGCTATGGGGATGAAGGGGGCTGTTCTGCCACATAGTCTGCTATGGGGATGAAGGGGGCTGTTCTGCCACACAGTCTGCTATGGGGATGAAGGGGGCTGTTCTGCCACATAGTCTGCTATGGGGATGAAGGGGGCTGTTCTGCCACACAGTCTGCTATGTGGATGAAGGGGGCTGTTCTGCCACACAGTCTGCTATGGGGATGAAGGGGGCTGTTCTGCCACATAGTCTGCTATGGGGATGAAGGGGGCTGTTCTGCCACACAGTCTGCTATGTGGATGAAGGGGGCTGTTCTGCCACACAGTCTGCTATGGGGATGAAAGGGGCTGTTCTGCCACACAGTCTGCTATGGGGATGAAAGGGGCTGTTCTGCCACACAGTCTGCTATGGGGATGAAGGGGGCTGTTCTGCCACATAGTCTGCTATGTGGATGAAGGGGGCTGTTCTGCCACATAGTCTGCTATGGGGATGAAGGGGGCTGTTCTGCCGCATAGTCTGCTATGGGGATGAAGGGGCTGTTCTGCCACACAGTCTGCTATGGGGATGAAGGGGGCTGTTCTGCCACACAGTCTGCTATGGGGATGAAATGGCTGTTCTGCCGCATAGTCTGCTATGGGGATGAAGGGGCTGTTCTGCCACACAGTCTGCTATGGGGATGAAGGGGGCTGTTCTGCCACACAGTCTGCTATGGGGATGAAAGGGGCTCTTCTGCCACACAGTCTGCTATGTGGACGAAGGGGGCTGTTCTGCCACATAGTCTGCTATGGGGATGAAGGGGCTGTTCTGCCACATAGTCTTCTATTGGGATGAAGGGGGCTCTTCTGCCACACTGTCTGCTATGGGGATGAAAGGGGGTGTTCTTCCACACAGTCTGCTATGGAGGTGATGGGGGTTCTGTCACACAGCCTGTTATAGGGTTATAGGGGGGTGGGTCTGGGCCATGGGAGGGGAAGACCGCGAGCTGAGATACAGTGCCCAGCTGGGCCAGCAAGCAGACAAAAGCACAAAGCACTTTGTAAGCTATACTGGAAGATGGGGGGCTCTGTCACAGTCTGCTATGGGGTGATCGGGGGGATTCTGTCATAGTATCCTATGGGGTTGTGGGGGATTCCGTCATAGTCTGCTATGGGGTGATGGGGAAGTTCTATCACAGTCTGTTATGGGGGATGATGGGGGTTGTTCTGCCACACAGCCTGCTATAGGGATGATGGGGTGTTCTGCCACACAGCCTGCTATGTGGATGAAGGAGGCTGTTCTGCCACATAGTCTGCTATAGGGATGATGGGGTGTTCTGCCACATAGTCTGCTATAGGGATGATGGGGTGTTCTGCCACACAGCCTGCTATAGGGATTATGGGGGTGTTCTGCCACACAGTCTGCTATGGAGGTGATGGGGGTTCTGTCACACAGCCTGCTATAGGGGGGTGGGGCTGGGCCATGGGAGGAGAAGACCGCGAGCTGAGATACAGTGCCCAGCTAGGCCAGCAAGCAGACAAGAGAACAAAGCATTTTGTAAGCTATAGTGGAAGATGGGGGGCTCTGTCACAGTCTGCTATGGGGTGATCGGGGGGATTCTGTCATAGTCTGCTATGGGTTGTGGGGGATTCCGTCATAGTCTGCTATGAGGTGATGGGGAAGTTCTATCACAGTCTGCTATAGGGATGATGGGGGTTGTTCTGCCACACAGCCTGCTATAGGGATGATGGGGTTGTTTTGCCACACAGTCTGCCATGGGGGTTATGGGGGGTCTGCCACACAATTTGTCAAAACACAGCCTGCTATGGGAGTGATGACGGATTCTGTCCACATATTCTGATATGGGGGTGATGCGGGTTGTTCTGCCACACAGTCTGCTATAGGGATGATGGGGGGCTCTGTAACAGTCTGCTATTGGGGTGATAGGGGGATTCTGTTACACAGCCTGTTATAGGGTTATGGGGTGCTTATTTTTTCTTAAAGGATACATAATATTAGTACTGTCCCTCTTCCATTTTGTACAAGGCAATCACCCTGTATCCTGATTTCATGCATTTATTTTCATGAATATTCATTTATTTTTTTTGTTTGTTCTGTGTGATCATTTGGAGTACTTTCTCTACCCTGTGTGTGCAGGGATATAGCCCAGGTATTGCCCCCGATTTGGACTATAAAAAAATTATTTTTTTTATTTTTTTTGTGTTTATTTAATTTTTTTCTGAATGGCTCCTATTTTAAGAGCGCAAACAGTTCAAATCTGCAGGTCCTTGTTTCTAAAAAAAAACACTTTGCTCATCATTAGCTATAGCAATGTTAAGCTTATGAAAATATTTTCAACGTTTGATATTTGGGGTGTACATCTGCCAGTTATAATTAACTGAGCTTGTGCCAGCATGAAGAATACATTAATTTTCTCTTCTAAATTGCTTGTGGAAACTCCTGAAATCTGTGGGTGTGGACCAGTCATCTGCTAAGTACAAAGCGGCTCAGAAAATGTTACAAAGTTAACATTTCCCAACAAAGCTATTCTTTTTGTACATTTTGCTGGGGCAAACAGTGACAGAAAGGCACACAATACTGCACACATGCTGTGTACATACAGCAGATATTACAATAACCACAATTATCACTATGAAAACATTCATCAGGTGGGTTTTGGAAAAGAGAGAAAGACGGGGGAAAGGAGCAAAGGAATGAGAGCAAGATATAATTGCAAAGCTTTCCGTAGAACTCTACTGTGCTATTGTTAAGGACAGTAGGCAGAGTTGGATAGGAGCACTTAGGGCCCACCAGAGGAAATCTTTATTGGGGCCCACCAGAGAAAATTATCCTTGGAGTCCACCCTTTAGCTAAAATACAATTAGATTGTAATAGAGACTCGAGCGAATAACAATATAGTACTATTGGATCTCTTGTACTGCCCTGTGTCATTGCCTGGGGCCCACTAGAGGATCCTCTGGTGCTTTGGTGGGCCAGTCCGACACTGAGAGTTATAAGAAAAATAAAAACCTATAAACACAGAAATAACTCTATGACACAGAGCAAAAAGTTATTGAACGTTTTGTAGCAGAGTTATTTCTGTATTTATGGGTTTTTATTTTTCTTATATATTTTGAGATTTTTAACCTACACATGAGAGCATCTTAATTATTAATAAATTATTTTTTAATTATTTTTAAGAATAGTGCAGATTTTAGTGTATAGAATTTTTGTTTTCGACAGTGAGAGTTGGTCACGTTTTTGTGATGGTTTTAGACTGGTTTTTGTCCTAATAAATGGGGTTGTTGTTCTGGGTATAGCATTGTGGGACAAGATTGAGGGTTACTGTGTGAATGTACTGACATTTTCCTTTAGTTTAAATGATGCTAAAGGTTAAAGTCCCCGTCCAGGCAAATACTAACTTCTCCCACCTTATACCCCTTGGTTACAGTGTAAAGTGAGCCTTTTTAACCCTTTAGATGCCAAGCCCGTAACACCTACGTGCTGGCTTGGCTGGGCGTTAAGTGCCAAGCACGTAGGTGTTACGTGCTGAACTTTAACTCACCTCCTGAAGATCAACAGATGAAGACTGCCTCGATCCCGCCTCCACAGCGTAGAAGAGACATGGGGGGGTCACCTGGAGGTGACCCTGACCTCACCCCAGTCACCAGATCGTCGGTGGACCAATCCGAAGAGAGGCGCACGGCTGCTGTCATCAGCCGGCGCCTCCCATTTAAAAAGAACTTGCGGACCTGCGGTTCCCTCTCTGTTCGCCGGCTCGAGGTAGGTGTGTGTGTGTGTGTGTGTGGGTGGGGGTGTGGGGGTGTGGGGGAGTGTGTGGGGTCAGTGATTTTTTGTTGGGGGGGGGGTTGGGGGTGGGTGGCTGTACCCTGATCGGCAGGGGCGGACTGACAGGCCGGGCCAATCGGCCGTTGTCCGCCCGCGCGCACCCAAGCCAGCTGATCGGGGGGGGGGGGGGGGGGGGTCACGGTCGCCGATCCGCCAGCATCCCCAACCCCCGATCCGATCCCCCGATCCGATCCCCCGATCCGATCCCCCCCCCCCCCCCCCCCCCGATCAGCTTGCTGTCTGACTGACACGGACTCATTTGCGCACCTATCCCCACCCTGCCACCCATCCATCCATCCATCCGCACCTATCTCCAGCCTGCCCCTGCCACCCATCCATCCATCCATCCGCACCTATCTCCAGCCTGCGCCTGCCACCCATCCATCCATCCATCCATCCATCCACACCTATCTCCAGCCTGCCCCTGCCACCCATCCATCTATCCATCCATCCATCCGCACCTATCTCCAGCCTGCCCCTGCCACCCATCCATCCATCCATCCATCCGCACCTATCTCCAGCCTGCCCCTGCCACCCATCCATCCATCCATCCATCCATCCGCACCTATCTCCAGCCTGCCCCTGCCATCCATCCATCCATCCATCCATCCGCACCTATCTCCAGCCTGCCCCTGCCACCCATCCATCCATCCATCCATCCGCACCTATCTCCAGCCTGCCCCTGCCACCCATCCATCCATCCATCCGCACCTATCTCCAGCCTGCGCCTGCCACCCATCCATCCATCCATCCATCCGCACCTATCTCCAGCCTGCGCCTGCCACCCATCCATCCATCCATCCATCCGCACCTATCTCCAGCCTGCCCCTGCCACCCATCCATCCATCCATCCATCCATCCGCACCTATCTCCAGCCTGCCCCTGCCATCCATCCATCCATCCATCCATCCGCACCTATCTCCAGCCTGCCCCTGCCACCCATCCATCCATCCATCCATCCGCACCTATCTCCAGCCTGCCCCTGCCACCCATCCATCCATCCATCCGCACCTATCTCCAGCCTGCGCCTGCCACCCATCCATCCATCCATCCATCCGCACCTATCTCCAGCCTGCCCCTGCCACCCATCCATCCATCCATCCATCCATCCGCACCTATCTCCAGCCTGCCCCTGCCACCCATCCATCCATCCATCCATCCATCCGCACCTATCTCCAGCCTGCGCCTGCCACCCATCCATCCATCCATCCATCCGCACCTATCTCCAGCCTGCCCCTGCCACCCATCCATCCATCCATCCATCCGCACCTATCTCCAGCCTGCCCCTGCCATCCATCCATCCATCCATCCATCCGCACCTATCTCCAGCCTGCCCCTGCCACCCATCCATCCATCCATCCATCCATCCGCACCTATCTCCAGCCTGCGCCTGCCACCCATCCATCCATCCGCACCTATCTCCAGCCTGCCCCTGCCACCCATCCATCCATCCATCCATCCGCACCTATCTCCTATCTCCAGCCTGCCCCTGCCACCCATCCATCCATCCATCCATCCATCCATCCGCACCTATCTCCAGCCTGCGCCTGCCACCCATCCATCCATCCATCCATCCGCACCTATCTCCAGCCTGCCCCTGCCACCCATCCATCCGCACCTATCTCCAGCCTGCCCCTGCCACCCATCCATCCATCCATCCATCCATCCGCACCTATCTCCAGCCTGCGCCTGCCACCCATCCATCCATCCATCCATCCGCACCTATCTCCAGCCTGCCCCTGCCACCCATCCATCCATCCATCCGCACCTATCTCCAGCCTGCCCCTGCCACCCATCCATCCATCCATCCGCACCTATCTCCAGCCTGCCCCTGCCACCCATCCATCCATCCATCCATCCGCACCTATCTCCAGCCTGCCCCTGCCACCCATCCATCCATCCATCCGCACCTATCTCCAGCCTGCCCCTGCCACCCATCCATCCATCCATCCATCCGCACCTATCTCCAGCCTGCCCCTGCCACCTATCCATCCATCCATCCGCACCTATCTCCAGCCTGCCCCTGCCACCCATCCATCCATCCATCCATCCGCACCTATCTCCAGCCTGCCCCTGCCACCCATCCATCCATCCATCCATCCGCACCTATCTCCAGCCTGCCCCTGCCACCCATCCATCCATCCATCCATCCATCCGCACCTATCTCCAGCCTGCCCCTGCCACCCATCCCTCCATCCGCACCTATCTCCAGCCTGCCCTTGTCACCCCTCCATCCGCACCTATCTCCAGCCTGCCCTTGTCACCCCTCCATCCACACTCATCCCCAGCCTGTGCCCCTGTCACCCCTCCATCCACACTCATGCCTCCATCCACACTCATGCCTCCATCCACACTCATGCCTCCATCCACACTCATGCCTCCATCCACACTCATGCCTCCATCCACACTCATGCCTCCATCCACACTCATCCCCAGAAAAGGAACGGGGCAGAGGTGGGACAAGGGGTGGGGTCTCGCTGAGGGCCCTTGGTTTTTTTGGTCCGGGGGCCCTGAGTGGTGTCAGTCCGCCCCTGGGTGTCAGTGGTGATGGCTGCGCTCCGTAGGCTGCTCCGGGCTGTGACTGGGCGCCGGTGCCCGGTGGCGGCACATCTCGGGTGATGGTGGCGGGTGCGGCCGGGGCCCGGCTGGCTCTGGCTTGTTATGCGGCTTATGGCGGCAGCCGCCTGCAGCACCGGGGATGGGACCGGCTGATGGTGGAGAAGAACTGGGGGCCCCCGGGCTTCCTGATGCCACTCAAGCCGCCAACGAGACGGTAAGAGAAAGGGGTGGGGTGCACCCCATTATACACCCCAATATCCTAATGGAGGCAGGGTCAGGGGGAGGTCACTGTGAAACCCCCCCGAATGCCCAGATCAAATCACCTCACCCCGCTTCTACTGCGCAGGTGCAGCCGCTCGTCCAATCCAGTGCGCTAGTAGAGTGAATCCCCAGTAAAACTTACCTTACCACTGCTCTAGCTATAGCATAGTGCGGCTATTGCCCATGCATGTGTCGTTAGATTGGGGGATCAGGTAGTTATTATCAGGCATTCAGTTCACCCACACTTCCTAATCTTAACTTTTTCCCTTAGGTGATTTGCTGAGATTTGACGATTTGACGATTTTCTTTTGGACCGTGCTCTTTTTGGACCTTGGCCCCTGCCTCCTTTTTGGACCTTGGCCCCTGCCTCCTTTTTGGACCTTGGCCCCTGCCTCCTTTTTGGACCTTGGCCCCTGCCTCCTTTTTGGACCTTGGCCCCTGCCTCCTTTTTGGACCTTGGCCCCTGCCTCCTTTTGGGAGCCTAGCTGGGATCCCGTGACCTGCTGCTCCTGACTCCACCACTTCTCATCGGGTTGTAACTATAACTTTTATTTCTATTTTTGTCTGGTTTTTTTTGTTTTGTTTTATTGTATTGTATTTTTTTGTTTCATTTTTTGTCTGTTTTTTTGCTTTGTTTTATTGTATTGTATTTTTTTTGTAATTTGTCTTTAGTTTTAGCCTTTAGTTTTAGCCTTTAGTTTTAGCCTTTAGTTTTAGCCTTTAGTTTTAGCCTTTAGTTTTAGCCTTTAGTTTTAGTCTTTAGTTTTAGCCTTTTTTTTAGATTTTTTTTTGCATTGGGGTATGGCTGGTAAGCGGTACACTGCACAGGAAGCTGCGGCTTACCTGATGGCGTCTGACTCGGAAGATTTTAGTGAGTCAGGGTCTGAGTTCTTCCCATCAGATAGCGAGTCAGACAGTGTATACTCTACTGAGGAAACACAGCCGCGCAGTGCTACCAGTAGTAGCCACCGTAGAAGGGATAGTACCGCACAAAGTGAGGCCACGCTTCAGGCGAGTGTAGTGCAGGATGAGGCATCGAGTGCTGCAGCTGGTGAAGGAGCGTCTGCGTGGAGGCCTCCTAATAATATTTCCCCCGAAATTCCCCCTTTTGATTCGGTCCCCGGGGTCAATGTAGACACCACAAATTTTGGTGTCATTGACTTTTTCAAATTGTTCCTCACAGAAGCCATCCTACTGGATATGGTCTTCTATACCAATCTGTATGCCGAGCAGGTCTTAGCGCAAAACCCCCAGCAGAGGCACGCCCGAGCTCAGGCATGGCATCCCACAAATTTGAGTGAGATAAAGAAATTTTGGGGGCTCACTCTAGCAATGGGTATCCTAAAAAAATTTAGTATTTCCTCCTACTGGGATACCCAAACCATATTGGCAACTCCATTATTTCCGGCTGTAATGTCCAGAAACCGCTACCAAATTTTACTGCGGTTTCTGCATTTTAACGACAATTCCACTGCTATTCCCCGTGGTGAGCCCGGTCACGACAGGCTGCATAAATTACGGCCCCTGCTCAACAGTCTGTCAGATCGCTTCGCAGTAGTGTACACCCCCGGCCAAAAATTATCAATTGACGAGTCACTACTGCTTTTCAAAGGGCGCATTGTTTTTCGGCAATATATCCCTAGCAAGCGTGCCCGCTACGGGATTAAGTTTTACCAATTATGCGATAGTGTGACCGGCTACATCAAATATTTTCGAATCTATCAAGGAAAGGACACCTATCTGGACCCCCCTGGTTGTCCCCTTGATTTGTCAATAAGTGGAAAGATCGTTTGGGACCTTATGACTCCATTGTTGGGTAGAGGTTACCACTTATATGTGGACAACTTCTATACCAGCATCCCCTTATTTCGCGCCCTTTATTCGTTGGATACCCCGGCCTGCGGCACCATCAACCCTAAACGCAAAGGATTGCCCAGGCCACTACTTGAAAAAAAATTAAAAAGGGGGGAGTCTTATGCTCTAAGAAGCGATGAGGTCCTGGCCATGAAATACATGGGCAAAAAAAATGTATTCCTTCTGACAACACTCCACGATGAGTCAGTTGTGAATGTAAGGCAACGGGGTCCCCGAGCCCCTTCCCAAAAGCCACGTTGCATAACCGATTATAATAAATTCATGGGTGGCGTTGATAAAACGGACCAAATATTAACTTATTACAACGCCACCCGAAAAACTCGAGCCTGGTACACTAAGGTTGCTATACATTTGGTCCAAATGGCAACCTACAACAGCTTTGTTGCCTTCAAGGCAACAGTGCCAGGCTCCAATTTATCGTACATAAAATACCAGCAGCAGTTACTCCCTGCTTTGTTGTTTGGGGATACTGCGGAAGAACCAGATCTGCCTACCAATGACAACCAGGCCAGATTAGTAGGGAAGCACTTTATAAAGTTGCTTCCCGAAGTTGGTAGAAAGCGGTATCCCCAGAGAGCTTGTAGGGTTTGTAGGAAGCGTGGCTTTAGAAGAGATGTGCGGTATTATTGCCCGACCTGTCCCAGCCAACCCGGGTTATGCCTCGAAGATTGTTTTGAGGTATACCATACTCAATTAGATTATTGAGCAATGCATTTTTTTTTGGTAGGTAGGCCCCTTTTAGGATTAGGTTTCTTAGGTATTTTGTGTTGCCGTTATATGTTATTTTAGTTTCTTTTCGCTGTTGCTAATCCGATGGGAAATGGTGGAGCAGGAGCAGCTGGTTACTTGTGGCAAGTGATTATAAAATGTGACCAATTTCAGGTTCTTGATTCCTGATATTGGTCATTGATCACTGCACTGATCTTATAGTCTGATGACACAGCTACAGTATCCTAATCTGATGGCACAGCTACAGTATCCTATAATCTGATGACACAGCTACAGTATCCTATAATGATGACACAGCTACAGTATCCTACTTGCACTTCTTAGAACAGGTAAGAAATTGTTTTGTTTTTCCATAGCGCATGCTTGACTTTGGGGTGATTGGTAACTCTACGCTTCAAAGTACCTATGCATGTGGGGTATTGTTTTGTTCAGCAGCCGTTGTGCTTTCAGATTTACTGCGTTACTTCTTGCTTGCTTATTGTTTTTATAGGGAAAAATGTTTTTCAATCTGCTTTTTGCTTATTTTTTTAGCGAAATCCTTTGGAACCAGAGATTCTGCCAATCAATATATTCTGAAGGAAGTCCCAGACGTCAACAAGCCCAGTAGCCTTAGAAACCTTGAGGTATGTACTTTCCAAAAATATATAGTTTGTGGGGGGTATTTCAAATGTAAAGGGTTGTAAATTTGAAGAAACTGCAAGGTGCGCACTTTGTGTGCGGCGCTGATTTTTTCAAGTACAATTACCCTCAAACGCATGCTGGACTTTGTGGTGTTTGGCAACTCTACACTTCAAAGTACCTATGCATGTGGGGTATTGTTTTGTTCAGCAGCCGTTGTGCTTTCAGATTTACTGCGTTACTTCTTGCTTGCTTATTGTTTTTATAGGAAAAAATGTTTTTCAATCTGCTTTTTGCTTATTTTTTTAGCGAAATCCTTTGGAACCAGAGATTCTGCCAATCAATATATTCTGAAGGAAGTCCCAGACGTCAACAAGCCCAGTAGCCTTAGAAACCTTGAGGTATGTACTTTCCAAAAATATATAGTTTGTGGGGGGTATTTCAAATGTAAAGGGTTGTAAATTTGGAGAAACTGCAAGGTGCGCACTTTGTGTGCGGCGCTGATTTTTTCAAGTACAATTACCCTCAAACGCATGCTGGACTTTGGGGTGTTTGGCAACTCTACACTTCAAAGTACCTATGCATGTGGGGTATTGTTTTGTTCAGCAGCCGTTGTGCTTTCAGATTTACTGCGTTACTTCTTGCTTGCTTATTGTTTTTATAGGAAAAAATGTTTTTCAATCTGCTTTTTGCTTATTTTTTTAGCGAAATCCTTTGGAACCAGAGATTCTGCCAATCAATATATTCTGAAGGAAGTCCCAGACGTCAACAAGCCCAGTAGCCTTAGAAACCTTGAGGTATGTACTTTCCAAAAATATATAGTTTGTGGGGGGTATTTCAAATGTAAAGGGTTGTAAATTTGAAGAAACTGCAAGGTGCGCACTTTGTGTGCGGCGCTGATTTTTTCAAGTACAATTACCCTCAAACGCATGCTGGACTTTGTGGTGTTTGGCAACTCTACACTTCAAAGTACCTATGCATGTGGGGTATTGTTTTGTTCAGCAGCCGTTGTGCTTTCAGATTTACTGCGTTACTTCTTGCTTGCTTATTGTTTTTATAGGGAAAAATGTTTTTCAATCTGCTTTTTGCTTATTTTTTTAGCGAAATCCTTTGGAACCAGAGATTCTGCCAATCAATATATTCTGAAGGAAGTCCCAGACGTCAACAAGCCCAGTAGCCTTAGAAACCTTGAGGTATGTACTTTCCAAAAATATATAGTTTGTGGGGGGTATTTCAAATGTAAAGGGTTGTAAATTTGGAGAAACTGCAAGGTGCGCACTTTGTGTGCGGCGCTGATTTTTTCAAGTACAATTACCCTCAAACGCATGCTGGACTTTGTGGTGTTTGGCAACTCTACACTTCAAAGTACCTATGCATGTGGGGTATTGTTTTGTTCAGCAGCCGTTGTGCTTTCAGATTTACTGCGTTACTTCTTGCTTGCTTATTGTTTTTATAGGAAAAAATGTTTTTCAATCTGCTTTTTGCTTATTTTTTTAGCGAAATCCTTTGGAACCAGAGATTCTGCCAATCAATATATTCTGAAGGAAGTCCCAGACGTCAACAAGCCCAGTAGCCTTAGAAACCTTGAGGTATGTACTTTCCAAAAATATATAGTTTGTGGGGGGTATTTCAAATGTAAAGGGTTGTAAATTTGGAGAAACTGCAAGGTGCGCACTTTGTGTGCGGCGCTGATTTTTTCAAGTACAATTACCCTCAAACGCATGCTGGACTTTGTGGTGTTTGGCAACTCTACACTTCAAAGTACCTATGCATGTGGGGTATTGTTTTGTTCAGCAGCCGTCGTGCTTTCAGATTTACTGCGTTACTTCTTGCTTGCTTATTGTTTTTATAGGAAAAAATGTTTTTCAATCTGCTTTTTGCTTATTTTTTTAGCGAAATCCTTTGGAACCAGAGATTCTGCCAATCAATATATTCTGAAGGAAGTCCCAGACGTCAACAAGCCCAGTAGCCTTAGAAACCTTGAGGTATGTACTTTCCAAAAATATATAGTTTGTGGGGGGTATTTCAAATGTAAAGGGTTGTAAATTTGAAGAAACTGCAAGGTGCGCACTTTGTGTGCGGCGCTGATTTTTTCAAGTACAATTACCCTCAAACGCATGCTGGACTTTGTGGTGTTTGGCAACTCTACACTTCAAAGTACCTATGCATGTGGGGTATTGTTTTGTTCAGCAGCCGTTGTGCTTTCAGATTTACTGCGTTACTTCTTGCTTGCTTATTGTTTTTATAGGGAAAAATGTTTTTCAATCTGCTTTTTGCTTATTTTTTTAGCGAAATCCTTTGGAACCAGAGATTCTGCCAATCAATATATTCTGAAGGAAGTCCCAGACGTCAACAAGCCCAGTAGCCTTAGAAACCTTGAGGTATGTACTTTCCAAAAATATATAGTTTGTGGGGGGTATTTCAAATGTAAAGGGTTGTAAATTTGAAGAAACTGCAAGGTGCGCACTTTGTGTGCGGCGCTGATTTTTTCAAGTACAATTACCCTCAAACGCATGCTGGGCTTTGTGGTGTTTGGCAACTCTACACTTCAAAGTACCTATGCATGTGGGGTATTGTTTTGTTCAGCAGCCGTTGTGCTTTCAGATTTACTGCGTTACTTCTTGCTTGCTTATTGTTTTTATAGGAAAAAATGTTTTTCAATCTGCTTTTTGCTTATTTTTTTAGCGAAATCCTTTGGAACCAGAGATTCTGCCAATCAATATATTCTGAAGGAAGTCCCAGACGTCAACAAGCCCAGTAGCCTTAGAAACCTTGAGGTATGTACTTTCCAAAAATATATAGTTTGTGGGGGGTATTTCAAATGTAAAGGGTTGTAAATTTGGAGAAACTGCAAGGTGCGCACTTTGTGTGCGGCGCTGATTTTTTCAAGTACAATTACCCTCAAACGCATGCTGGACTTTGTGGTGTTTGGCAACTCTACACTTCAAAGTACCTATGCATGTGGGGTATTGTTTTGTTCAGCAGCCGTTGTGCTTTCAGATTTACTGCGTTACTTCTTGCTTGCTTATTGTTTTTATAGGAAAAAATGTTTTTCAATCTGCTTTTTGCTTATTTTTTTAGCGAAATCCTTTGGAACCAGAGATTCTGCCAATCAATATATTCTGAAGGAAGTCCCAGACGTCAACAAGCCCAGTAGCCTTAGAAACCTTGAGGTATGTACTTTCCAAAAATATATAGTTTGTGGGGGGTATTTCAAATGTAAAGGGTTGTAAATTTGGAGAAACTGCAAGGTGCGCACTTTGTGTGCGCCGCTGATTTTTTCAAGTAAAATTACCCTCAAACGCATGCTGGACTTTGGGGTGTTTGGCAACTCTGCACTTCAACGTACCTATGCATGTGGGGTATTATTTTGTTCAGCAGATGTTGTGCTTTCAGATTTACTGCGTTACTTCTTGCTTGCTTATTGTTTTTATAGGAAAATATGGTTTTGAATCTGCTTTTTGCTTTTTTTTTTAGGGAAATCCTTTGGAACCAGAGATTCTGCCAATCAATAGAGTTCAAACCAATGGACCCACGCCAACAAGCCTAGTATGCTTAGAAACCTTGAGGTGTGCACTTTCCAAAAATATATAGTTTGTGGGGGGTATTTCAAATGTAAAGGGTTGTATTTTTTGAAAAACTGCGAGGAGCGCAAAGTATTTGTATTTTATCTGAAAATCTCCTCTAGCGCTCTTTGCAGTTTCTGGGGTCTCCTGGGCAGGAAAGGGTGTCTACTAATACATGTGTGGTACCGTTGTAACCGGGAGAAATGGGGCTTTTACTCTCAATATGTTTTTATTGAAAAACCTTTATTTTCGATTAAAAAAAACCACTGCAAAATGTAAAAACGTGTGTATTTTTTATTATCTTTCACATATTTTGCCCAAAATAATTATGATAAAACTACAAAATTGATAAACAAGAGATTTTCGATGTTAAAGCCCAGATTCTGCTGAAAAAAACAATATGTAATTTTTATGGGAAGTCCCAGAAAATCCCTTCAAAAATTACAGTTGAACATGGGGAGCGCAAAATAGTGAAAAATGCTCTGGCAACAGGGAGTGGGAAATGCTGCAGGTAGGCTGGCACTTAAAGGGTTAAAGCATCTAAAAATCTCTGATTATATATGAATACCTTACATATTCTATGATAAGCCACTTTCTTTGCTTCTGTTTCTGGGTCATGTCATAAAGGGCATGTTATGAGTGATGAGCAGAGACAGCTGCGGGACCACTGTGGCTTGCCAGGCTCACTCACGCTGAGAGCTCCAATGGACAGAACTTTGGTCCTGGAATAATAATATAGGAAGAAGGCTACATTTGGGAGCCCTGCTAAGACTTCTGCCCTGCTCTGCAAGAAATGAAGAAGAAGCACATAAGACAGGCAACAGGTAAGCTAATTTGGGATGCCCCACCTTTTCCGATAACTCCCTCGTCGATCTAAACAATCGAGAGTGAGAGAAGTTGCATCTCTGGGCCAAGCTATTCACATAGGATGAAGGCAGGAACCCGCCCTTCTCTAAGAATGGCCACTCTCACTCCCATTCGCTGTAAGCAGAGCTGTAAACAACTCTGATTGGATGGGAGCCCAGGCATGCGCCACAGGATTGGGGAAAGGTACATTTAGGGGAGATTAGAGGGCAAGAAACAAAACGCTGGATAGCCAAAATCCCAGATTTATTCCGCTTTAAACAAGGCTGCCCTTTCTAGCAGTAAACTGCAAAATTGCAGCGGTCTCTTGTGACCCATTTTGGGTCCATCAGTAGGTTTTTAAAGTAAAAGAAAGTATATTACTTAGCTCCACCATAGCTGATCTGTCCAGGACTGCTTCTTGAAAACAAGCATACAACATTAGGCAGAAGATTGAACTCCACGGCCCAGGTCGTGTGTGCTGTATAGAGATGGTGCCATCAAACAACACTGCATTAGACTAACGGCCTTATTTATCAAGGGATAGCGCCAGGTAGTGTCTCACTAGCGCCAGGTAGCGCCAGCTATCGGCGGCTACCGACTCCAGAACGCCAGGCGGCGGACACAATCACGCATTTATCACGCTAAATGAGGCTAGCGCCGGCGAGAGCGTCAGCTAGCACGGGATTCATCATGTAGCCGACTGCAACGAACAGCGCCGCTGCTAATCCCATCACAGCGCCAGGTATGACCTCTCGCTACCTGGCGCTCTCCAATGCATTTCAATGGAGCAATCTTTAAATATTCATAATTAATTGATATTAATGTTTTTTTCAAAAATTCTGTGAACACTACGGCAATGTTATATATTTTTTTTAAGGTAAAAAAAAAAAAAAAAAACATTTGTGCAGAATTGATATTACAGGTCTGATATTAATGTATTCATATTACAAAATGTTTAGAAAAACTTGTTTAATTTTTTAATCAAAAAATATGGATGTTTGGGGGTTAAAAACTACTTTTAAGCCATCGCCGCCAGCGCTCTGGGGTTTAAACATGCATTTCACAGCGCGAGAATTTTTTGAGCGTGATTTGTTAATGAATATGCTGGGAGCCGTTCGCTCTGGCCATTCGCTGTCAGGCGCACCCATACAGCGCTGAACCTGTGAAACAGCGACTCCTAACCCCGTATTCAACATTACCGCACACCGACTGAGTCGCTGTCAACAAGCGAACAACGGCCAAGCACAGCGAATACTAGCGGGCGCTGTGAAAATCACACTACTGGCGCTCATCTGTCGCTACCTGGCGCTATTACTTATTTATGAAGGAATAGCGACAGGTAGCGACTGGTGAGCGACCGGTAATGACGGGCACCGCCACGAGAACGCCGGCTCCCCACCACAATCACACATTTATCAAGCCGATCCTGCTTAGCGACTGAGATAGCGCCATATAGCCACTCATTCATCATTATTCCAGCCTCAGCCCACAGCGCCAGCGTCCGACCTTGAACAGCGACAGGTATGACCTCTCGCTACCTGGCGCTCTCCAATGCATTTCAATGGAACAATCTTTAAATATTCATAATTAATTGTTATATATGTTTTTTTTTTTTTTTTTTAATGTGAAAAATTCTGTGACCACTTCTGCCATGTTAGATATTTTTTTTAAGGTAAAAAAAATAAAAAATTTGTGCAGAATTGATATTACAGGTCTGATATTATTGTATTCATATTACTAAATTCTTTAAAAAAAAATTTTTTTTTTTGGTTTCCAAAAATATGGTGGTTTGGGGGTTAAAAAACTACTTTTAACACATCGCCGCCAGTGCTCTGGGGTTTAAACAAGCATTTCACAGCGCGAGAATTTTTTTAGCGTGATTTTTTGATGAATATGGTGGGAGCCGGTCGCTCTGACCAGTCGCTATCATGCGCACCCATACATCGCGGAACCTGTCAAATAGCGACTCGTCATCCCGTATTCAGCATTACTTCACACCGACTCAGTCGCTATCAACAACCGAACAATGGCCAAGCACAGCGACTACTAGCGGACGCTGTGAAAATACTGCTACAGTCGCTCAACTGTCGCTACCTGCCGCTATTAATGAATCGGCTTCTTTGGTAATTTCTGAGACCTGCTACTTGCCTTATTACTATGTAAGAGTTACTTATTCCTCATTTTTTATTTAGATGCTGACAGTTTGCTAATTTAAAGTTCCTGTCCAGGATCACACCAAAATGTCTCCTCCCTTATCCCCATTGGGAACAATGTAAAATAAGCCATTTCAAAGCATCTCAAAATCTCTGATTATATGTAAATACCAATGTATTCTAAGCGAGGCCACATTCTTTGCTTCAACTTTAGGACCATAGCTGAACCGAGAAGGGCATGGCACAGCTTAATGAGCCATAAACCTGCCCTTCTGTGGTCAGAGACCGCTGTGGCTTTCCGTGCCCACTCACGCTGAGGGCTCCAAGGAACAGAGTGGCTGTTGCACCACTTTTTTGTGTGATCTTGGAGGAATGATATTGAAAGAAAGGCACACTGGACAGGCATTAGATAAGCTGCTTGCTGCTTTATTATTGCCTTTGGGTTTACTGTCGCTTGATAGAATTTATAGTCAAAAATCACTTTTGGTATCTTATAATGACCCCCCGGTATCCTAATTTGACATGCCTTCACAGTTAAAGGTCCTTAATAAGCTGTATTGGGGCCGGCAAAGGGTATTGTACCACTTTAACACCAGGGCCTAATGTCTTGAACTGTTTTTTAAGCAGTAGATGTGAACAGATCAAGTTCGTGGGAGGCCAATCAGGGAGGGAGTCTTTCCGGAAGTCAATTACTTCTGAAAAATGGTGGCGTAATGAAAAGAAATGGGCGAACCCAAAGCGCAAGGTTCCCAAATTTGAATGCGGATAAGAAATACTTACCTGGCAGGGGAGACACCATGATCATGAAGGTGGTTCTCCCAGGGGGGGGGGAATAGGCCTCCTGAGAAGCCGCCTATGGTTGTGACTATACCCTGCTAGTTACGTTTCTTTTGGTCAGATAGAGTGTTGGGCCAGAACTTATCTTACGGGATCATGACCGGCAGAGGTTGATGTGGTGAGGCCTTTCCAGGTAGTCAGCGGATGGGTCTTAGGACCGTCAGGTACCTCCATTGGTGAAAGGATTGGTTGAGACCTGCCCTCTGTTTGGAAATGTGCTCTAGGGGGAGTGGTGACCCCCGCTGAGGGAAACAGCTGGCCATCCAGGTATCCGGCCACTAGCCGGGAAACGCTTTGAAGCCGTCTGCTGTTGCCCCCTGAAGTGGCGCTCAAGGTGACTGAAAGTCACCTGAGGGATCCAGCCAGTGGTCCACAGGGAATCCTTTGGGTAGTACCTGAGGACCAAGTTCCCTCTTCTCCCTCGGGAGGCATATGTATCCTTGTACTCACTGTCAGGGGGTTCGTCCTCTGGGAGAGTAGGGGAAAGGGGCTCTTTTTCTTTTGAGATGGGCCTAGAATGGGCACCCTTAAGTGTTTTTTAGTGTTTTTTCACCTTTCACTTTGGGTGGCATGTATTTCACGGTGTGTTTATTATACAGACGGCTTCAACAAAAAAAAAAGGGAGGTATTTAACCTGATATAGAGTGAAATTTGGTCCACACTAATGACAAATGACAAGGTAGTATAGGTTGCCGAGGCTGTATCTGTATCTGTATATTATATGATTGCACTGCAAGCATAGAGAATTGAATAAGCAATCTCTGTCTAACTGGGGACAAAGATCAGCTTGAGACTTTACCAGAACCCAGCCAACCTACAACATCCCTACTTAACCCTGCCTCTGATGTGCTTCAGCAAGCATCCTCCCTAGCTAATGCTATGGCATTACAGAGGATCAAAGACAGGGGTGGATATGGCCAAACATATTGGCTAAAGCCTTAGAAAGGTAGGGGTTGGTACACCATCTGACATTATATGCTATCTATCAACATAGGTTGGCATGTTTTTATTGCGAGGAGAGGCATTATGTGGAAAGGGGTGCTAGAAGCAGCAGTTCACAAACAGGACAAAGTGAATTCCTACACAGGCTCCAGGGGAAGTGGGCTTTGTGTTGGAGGTCACACTAAGCCCAGCCAACCTCAAGTGAATGTGGTTCACCAGGAGCCAGGGGCGGGCTGGCCATAGGGCATACCGGGCAGAATCCCAGTAGGCCGGCACATGGGAAGGCTGCAGGTGGTGGCCGATGAGCAGAGCAGTGTAATGGGTGGAGGCCCCGCTCTCACACACACACACCCAGATTATCTGCGTGTAAAAATTAGTGTGTGTGTGAGAGCGGGGCTGGCGGGCAGAGCGGCCTCCACCCATTACACTGCTCTGCGCATCGGCCTCTGTTAGAACGTTGTCCCCCGCGCAGGTTCGGCATCAGCAATTACACTTACAGGACGGGTAAGCAGGGGAGCAGTCATAGATCTGTGTCATGAGAACAGAGTAGGATATCTGTGCACGCTGCTGCCCCCTAGTGACAGCCTGTCCCAGGAGCTGGAGGTCAGTGGATGCTTCACCAGGTTCTGACATTTGTAACTCGGCTGCGGGGGTAGACGAACGTGTAACTGCTGCTGCTGCCACCTGGTAAAGCCTTCTCTTTGTGTGTCCTCCCTCCTGGCAGTAGATAAGGGAAAGTTTAGATGTTCAACCCCCCTTTATAAAACAAACAGTGTCCCATGTGCTGTGCATAGACTCAGCTGTGCAGAGCTCCATGTTGCCTGCAAGCCTGTATGTATATACTGTATGTCTGCAAAATGGAGCCTCTCACAGCCCTGTAACAGGAGAGAGGCTGATTGGCCAGTGTGACCAATGAGAAAACTTCTACAAAGCCAGCTCTGTGTCTCCAAATCTGATCTGCCCCCGATCGATCTGTGTCCAAATCTGATCTGCCCCCGACCGATCTGTGTCCAAATCTGATCTGCCCCCGACCGCTCTGTGTCCAAATCTGATCTGCCCCCGACCGATCTGTGTCCAAATCTGATCTGCAACCGACCGATCTGTAACGAAATCTGATCTGCCCCCGACCGATCTGTGTCGAAATCTGATCTGCCCCCAACCGATCTGTGTCCAAATCTGATCTGCCCCCGACCTATCTGTGTCCAAATCTGATCTGCCCCTGACCAATCTGTGTCCAAATCTGATCTGCCACCAACTGATCTGTGTCCAAATCTGATCTGCCACCAACTGATCTATATACTAAACTAAATAGTGCTGCTAACTGTTCTGTGCCCCAGCTTTATCCACTACTGACTCATCTGTGCCCAAATGCTTACCTTTTAACTTTTCAGTATGGGAAATAGGGACAGTTAAATTAAGCCTGTAAAGCGAGATGCCCCTCTCTGCCTGTAAAGTTGGATGCCCCTCTCTGCCTGTAAAGCTGGATGCCCCCCTCTGCCTGTACTGGATGCCCCTCTCAGCCAGTAAAGCTGGATGCCCCTCTCAGCCTGTAAAGTGGGATGCCCCTCTCTGCCTGTAAAGCTGGATGCCCCCTCTCTTCCTGTAATGGGAGATGTTGCACACTGCCTCCAATGTGGGATGCTGTAATGAGGGAACCTGCTCACTGGCTATAGTGGGGTGATTCTGCCCACAGTCTGGTGATTCAGAGGGGGGATTTTAGCACACCATTTTGTTCATAATATTTTCTTTCTTATTTTTGTCCTCTAAACCCTGGTAAACCATGAAACAAAATAAGGTATATATATATATATATATATTATATATATATATATATATATATATATATATATATATATTTTATATCTATCTATATCTATAGATATATAAAATTATGTGACATTAATATACTATACTGGGCCAGGAACAGTAAAGCAGGGCTGGTGTGCCCCAAAAATTCCCGGGGCCGTTTTTTAGTCCCAGTCCGCCCCTGCCAGGAGCTATAGGAAGTTGCTCGTCCTTCGGCCAGTCTGCCCTTGCTGGTGACTCGAAGCCACAGATGCATAGGTCCTGGAAATAAAGGTACTGTAAACCCAAAAATTAAAAAGCTATTTATCTTTTCTCCCCCACAGCAACATGCAGTGGAAATGCAGCCGAGAATTCCTTGGGCACCCAACCAACGCTCAATGTTTGCCATGACCCCGCCCCCTGCTTCAGTAACATTGCTTGTTCATCCCATCTCCATTCTCTGCAATAGAGGGGTGTCCCAGGCACACCCCTTTATTGCAGTAAATAAGGGGGGGGTATTTTTTTGTTGGAGGGGTTACAGTGCCTTTAACTTAGCTTCTTATGTTTGGTCATCAGTGGGAAGCAAATATGAGTACACACATATCCACTGATCATTTGGGAGTAAAAAAATGATTAGATACCCTACTAACTTTCTAATCTGATTATGTTACCCTCCAAAAAAATGAAACCAGCTGCAAGGGCCTGCTGCTACCTGGCATTTACTATAAATCAACAACACATTTCTTGTTAACATTGTGGAATACAGAATTTACAGAAAACAAAATTTCAATGAATGTAAAAGCAAAATGAAATGAAACAATTTGATTTTGCACTGATGTTTATTTTTGTGCTGAGACAGGTTTTGTGTTTCTTGTGTGACATTGAATATCAGATCTGACCTATAACAATAAAATGTTCCAGTTTCTATATATGACATAATATTTAAATACAGCTTGTAGTTTAGATACTTTTACTAAAATGTGGCAAGATCTGTCTTTAATGGTGAGATGACCAACTTATGTGGCATATAAGAGTCAATTCAGCACCAGGTGAGAAAACTCACTTATACAGTCTATCTTGGGAGTGCTTTAGCAACTGGATGTGAAATTTTCACCTCTTGCTGAATCAGCCCTGAGATGAACAATGAGAGTTAATGGCAGTTTTCTCTCTTAAAAAGTAGTAGAATTTTGTAACCTGGTGCTAAATCAACTCTTAGTGACTTAAGTATTGCAAACCCTCCACCTCAACAAACAGAAAAGTACCATTTTTGAGGTGGAGATGCCCTCCAGGTGATATAAGGACATTTGTTGAAAACATTTTACAATAATTTCTAAAAGAAATTGGCAATTACGGAGAGCTCTCTATTAAAAAGGGCAAGATCATCACATAAGAGACATGGTAAGACACATGGACTTATAGATACATTATAGATACATTATAGAGAATAATGTATTTTCCAAACATTGCATAAGACACATGGACCACCTAATAAAAAAGCCACCATTGATTGATTTTATAGCAGTAATATGATCACATTCATATTTAGAGAAATAATTATTCAAAATCAATGTGAAAAATAATTGTGAATTTCTCAGTATTCTCAGAATGTTGCAATAAATTCCAATATACACATTTAATAGCTGGATGTGGATTTTATATTAAACAATATGGGAAGCAAGTGCACAAGTAAATAGACTTCTAAGGTATAAAATCTATTTAAAGGGACTCACCTCTTCATGGCTGCCCTCTCCCTTCCTGTTAGAACAAAGCTGCTTCTGAATGTAGAATCAAGGCAAAGAGTAGTGGCACGCCCATCTGTATTCCTTTGCCATAGACCACTAATAATAGGGATGGCTGGTGGTCTAAAGCTCCACATCATCAGACTGCGGACACTGGGAGAGAGGGAGAATAGCCAGGGTGATGAGAATGCCTGTCTTACAGACCCCACCCATTATGCTGATTATTATGCGGCATCGCAGAGCCATGGCCCACTCCCAAATATTTCCAAAGATAAATCATAAGGTGAAACTGTAAACCCAATATACTAGCAAAGGGGTGCACCGCCTAAATGTAATCATGCAATAAAAAAGCTGTGTGCTCACCTACTACAATTAACTCTACACAAACCTGGAGTAGGCATGCAATGCACACCTTTCTCCCACTGGAAGCACCACAAAAAACATGTATAATTCTAATCAAAAATGCATATTTTATTAGTACAAATGATTAAAAACTATCAAACATATACACACCACAAGACAAAATAAAAACAATCGATATGACCGAGAACTATTGATTAATATCTATACTCTGCCCAACCAAAGGGGCTATCCAATGTGTAATATACCCCTGGGTGAAGACTATGCATGTTCTATTACTAGTTTGTGCCGGCACAAAACTCCAAAAATATATGTATATAAAAAAAGTTTTTTTGTGTGGAAATATAAATTATTAAAATATATATATATATATATCACAACCAAATCACATATCTATACCAATACACATGTGTACAAAAATTAATACAAGACTATTATATACAAAATCTATATATACAAAAAAAACATGTATACAGACATATACATATTGATGCACACAAATATATACACACCCAAAAACACAAAAATATATATATATAAATACAATTTAAAAAATATATATATAATATATGTGCAAATAAATTGAAGTATCAAAAAGTAATACTGATCCCTAAACTACAATACTGCTAGACACCCTATTAGTGTAAAATAACTGTAAACCTTGATATGTTGGCCATTTCTTCTTCAATGGAAAAATGGAAAACAGTTTAGGACAGTCCCAAATGTAACCTGACACAATGGTCTAACAATTGCCTTAGCCTTCTGTATCCCTTTAAGCCTAAGCTATTGAAAGCACATCAAATATCAAACATGAGTTGATATATTACTTGTGAGAAATCAATGGAAATCCATTGCAATGCTTATGTTAAAATTGTAAAGTAGAAATGCATAAAGTAGAAATGCGTCAGATGCCTGAACCAAATTGATGGCATTTTTTTTCACTCTTTATACATATCTGCCACACACAGATACAGGTTCAGATATTTTTGTTTCGCTACGTAGGAGGGATGTGCATCCAAAGAACGCTTTACAGTAGGCGATACAGTACATCAAGAGCTTGAATGAGATACATTACACAATACAAAAGATGACAAATTTGCTCTTATTTTCTCTCTGTAACTTATCTTGTTACATTTGCTCTAAATATCCATCAGTGGACGAGTCTATGAAGTATTTTCTCAAACCCCCAATTCACTTTATTTTTTATTTATGAAATGCTATGTAGTGCCACGTAGTGCCAGATGAGTGTCAAGTGAATGTCAGGTTCCAGTGCGAAGGGTGTATTTATCAAGAGAGCCTGTGATAGTGCCAGGTAGTGTTCCATCTATTAACAGTGACGGCGATGGGATAAGTTCTGGCACTGAGTTCCCTACAGTGCCAGATCCCTACAGGACCAGGCACCCACCCTGCACTGCATGGCCTTATCCCATACATTTCAATGGGCTGGGATGGTTACAATTATTTTGGCCACTTTTGTTAATTTTTTATTTGGCTGATGCATGTGCCACATCATCCCTGGGTTGTTTAGAATTGTTTTTGGAAGTATTTATTGAACTTTTGTGTTGCGTTGCAAACTTGTGTTTTTGGCCTTGCAAATCATGCGTCCTGTCTTGCATGTGTCCCCAATTACTGGTGTTTTTTTTGTCCGCAGACCCTCAAAAAATAAATAAGGATACAGGAGCAGGGCTCATGGAATCACCTTCTGACAGTGCCCACTCAGACGCTGTTTTCCTCTTTGTAAAAAATGGCTGCTTCGCAACTCTCCGAGCCGGCTCCAAGGGTCGCAGCAGCTTCAGCTTTGATAAGAAGTGAGCTGCACTGACCAGCCAGCTGGGAGGGAGCACAGGCATAGCACTGGCTTGGTGAGCTGATCGGGGGAAAAGACCAAAATCCAGGATAGTCAAAATCCTGGTCCACTTTAACCACCACACAAACCATGCCAATGCAAAGGCAGGGTAGGATCAGCGGCAGTTTTTGTTTAAAAATTAACGACACTCAGTGGGTGGGCAGCCTGTGGTGAGTGAGGGGCCGTTTAACACAATGCAGAGTGTGCAGCAGACATGAAGCCACTGTACACTTACATGAGCCAGCGGCTGCAGAATCAGTGCCCTCTGCTCCATTCAGTTATGCAAGATGCTGTGACATCACATAAGCTAGCGAGCTAAATGATGCAGAGAGGGCCACTGCTTGTACCCCCGCTCCCCTCTAGCTGGGAGCATGCCCAGGCTGGCCAATCAGAAATGGCTGCCCCGGGTATCTATCTATCTAAAGGTATAGCAAGGCCATGACCTGCACATGCATCACTGAAACAAGGTTAGCTGAGTGCGGCAACTGATTGGGGTTTCACACAGTGGGGTATCCTAGTTTGGGATGTCACAGGAAGTAGAAACTGAACAGCCATATGGGCAATTCCCGGACAATTCCCTATGCCATGGACGAGTAATGCTAGGATGCCCCTCTATGTGAAACCCTCTGTGTTTGCTTGCGCTCCCACACCACATAAGCAGGCCATGGCTACATCCCCAACAAGGTGCATTAATATTGTATTTTGCTATACAACATCTTTGATTAGCACACAACTTTGTATGAGGCCCAAGAAATGATAAGCCTGTTCCTGGCAGTGATATGTCCACCTTTTCCTATTCATGTAACTCTGACACAGCTCCCAAATTGAACTCAATGGGAGGGCAGACCAGAAGACAGGAACAGGAAGATCCTCTCTAGAAAGAGGTAATCTGTGAAAATATTTGAACAGTATACAGTATATACTGTAGATTTTTGTAGTATTTTTTTTTTTGGTAAATGAATGAACAATCACCCTAAGAACACCAGTCATGAAGACTTATCTTTCTGGAATCATGAAACATGGTGTGGTCCCAAACAGAAAGTTGCAATCAAATTGCAATCAAAATGCAGATGGCGGAAAAGGCTTAGGTTAACATGGATGCCAGCATCAAGCAAGACGATCATGCAGAGGTAAATGTAGTTTCTTTTTTTTTTAAAGAGGGAAGCGTTGTAATCTTTACTACATTCACACTATTTGTAAACTAGTATCGAGTTCTATGAACAGGAGGCTTATCAATACTCTGCAAAATTACCAGAAACTCTTCCTGGGCCAAGCATAGGTCAAATGTTGGCCATTGTTGGGGAGGGGGGCTCATGCATCTGAACCAAACTGAGCAACATAAACAAGTAATGTCTGTGCTAGATTTTTTTTTGCAGTACCACTTCTCCTCAAACTTCAAAGTTTAGTAAGCCTCTGTTCCCAAATTCTGACTTTATATGACTTTTAGAAACATGGTTGTTCTGAAGTCACTATATACTTGCAACCATCTGATCCAGAGAAACCAATCCAAGAGCAACCTCTGCTCTGCCTCCTGTCCCCCCCCTTGGTCACTTCCTCACACTCTCGCCTTCCAGACTTCTCCCATGCCACTTCTATAGAATGCACTGCTCCTACAGCAACTCCTATAACCTTCACCAGTCACATGCCATCAAACGCAAGTTCTACCACTTGTGATCCTGATCCCTTTGTCTCCACCCCCATCCTTTACACTGTAAGCTTGCGAAGGCAGGACTCTCTCTTCTATTGTCTCCTGTGCTCACAACATTTGGTTTGAACCTTGTAGCATTTAGCTTGTATTGGTCCCTGTACTGTATATGTTTTACCTTGTCTGTAATTATACCTTTTAAAGGGCTACGGAAGATGATGGTGCTATATAATTACACAATAATAATAACAACTAGATGGAAGAGAGGGGCAGCCAAGCAGTTAGACTATTTTAAAATATAAGCAGTGGTAACCCTCACACAAATTCCATTTGCAATTTGTTTCTCCTCTTTTTGCACAGAAAATGATGTATAAATCAGTACAGTTCTGTTTATAATCACCTAAGGATGCACAATGAAAGAGCAAAAAGGAAATACTACCAGGTCCGGGACGTAAAATGTTTGAATCCAAATATTATAAATAATTCTGTTTATTTCGTTTAAACATTGCTATTTCACATGCTGCCGGTGAAATAGTGTTGTTATTGTGATTTGTTCTTAATGGAATATTTCTGCCCTTCCTTTTCCTTACCAACATAAGTGACAGGCTGGATAAAGGAGATGCCTGGAAAATGACTTAATGCTAGGTCTACTGTTAATTTCCTTTGTCATGGATATAACACAATGGATATTAGTTTTAGAGATGAGCGAACTTTTGAAAAATTTGATTCAGCCGATTAGCTGAATTTTCCGGGAAAAATCGTTTCGGTCCGAATTTTTCTGCAACGAATCACTATTAAAAATGGCTATTTCTGGCCGTCCGAGAGCCTCCATAGGGTTGCAGAACGTTTTGCTTGGCTGTAACATACATAGGATGCATGCTGGGTTAGTGAAATACTATTGTAAAAAAGTATGACATGCAGATCAGAGGCGTCGCTATTAGATTAGCTTTCGCAGAGTGGCACAATTACAGAGCCTTGAGGTGGCATCAGCATGATGATCCTATATATTGCCTGAAAAACACACCCTGAATTTGGCAGCAGCATAGGGAGCCCATATATTGCCTGAAAAACACACCCAGGAGTTGGCAGCAGCATTAGGAGCCCATATATTGCCTGAAAGACACACTCTGGACTTGGCAGCAGCATAGGGAGCTCATATATTGCCTGAAAGAAACACACAGGAGTTGGCAGCAGCATATGGAACTCATATATTGCCTGAAAGACACACCCAGGAGTTGGCAGCAGCATAGGGAGCCCATATATTGCCTGAAAAACACATTGGAGTTGGCAGCAGCATAGGGAGCCCATATATTGCCTGAAAAACACATTGGAGTTGGCAGCAGCATTAGGAACCCATATATTGCCTGAAAAACACATTGGAGTTGGCAGCAGCATAGGGAGCTCATATATTGCCTGAAAGACACACCCAGGAGTTGGCAGCAGCATTAGGAGCCCATATATTGCCTGAAAAACACATTGGAGTTGGCAGCAGCATTAGGAGCCCATATATTGCCTGAAAGACACACCCAGGAGTTGGCAGCAGCAGCAGCAGCATTAGGAGCCCATATATTGCCTGAAAGACACACTCTGGACTTGGCAGCAGCATAGGGAGCACATATATTGCCTGAAAAACACACCCAGGAGTTGTCAGCAGCATAGGGAGCTCATATATTGCCTGGAAGACACACTCTGGACTTGGCAGCAGCATAGGGAGCTCATATATTGCCTGAAAGACACACCCAGGAGTTGGCAGCAGCAGAAGGAGCTCATATATTGCCTGAAAGACACACCCAGGAGATGGCAGCAGCAGAAGGAGCTACCATGCATCAGCTACCCGCATGCATCAGCTATTGGTGGGTGGAAATCCTGGCTGATCCATGCCTGATTCATCTTCACAAAGGTGAGTCTCTCCACATTTTTCGTGGACAGACGAGTTCTCCTTGGCGTTACTATGGCCCCCGCAGCACTAAAAACCCGCTCAGATGGCACACTACTGGCCGGGCAGGACAGCTTTCCCAGGGCAAACTCAGCCAGTTGCAGCCACAAGTCAAGTTTGGCTGCCCAGAAGTCCAGCGGATCCTCGAGGTGCGTTGGCATGGTCATTTCAAGGTATGACACGACCTGCTGTTGCAGGCCCTGCTCCAGGTCTTCCTGCTGCTCATGAGTAGCCTCACTATGCGGGTGCAGAAAGCTACTCATTAGCGACTGAAGACTGAAGCTGCTGCTCCTGCCTCCCCCCCGGCAGCCATGGCAGTGGAAGGTGAGCGCAGAGGCCCCCCCGAGTCAGACCTGCGAGAGTATGGACCATGGCACAGATAGGCATCGGCCAATTGACTACGTAGAATGTCTTTGTAGTAGGTCAGTTTGTCCTCCCTCTCAGCGGGTGTAAAAAATGCCCCCATTTTGTGCCGGAAGCGAGGGTCCAATATGGTGGATAGCCAGTAGTCATCCTGCCGAAAACAGACAATTCTGCGGTCACTACGCAACACGTGAGCACGCATCGTGCCATTTGTGCAAGTGACTCGGAGGGACTACCTGTCTCCATCTCCACTGCATACTGCCACGAGTTGTCTGGGTCCTCTGTCTCGCCTTCCTCACAACCCTCTAGCTCCACTGGCTGCTCCTGCTCCTTCTCTCCTGTCAGATGACTATATAAACCGCCCATTTCGCCAAAACTAAACTGTGCTTCACTGTGCTGCTCCTCCTCCTCCTCAGGGGTTTATGTGGCCGTGAAATGTATGCACCATGTCTCCAGTGCCCTGACCAGCCATAGTTTCCAACATGTGTAGTATCACTTGAAGCAGCGGAATCACGTCGTTCATGCCGTAATCCTGGCGACTGACAAATAAAGTGGCTTCCTCAAAGAGCAAACGGCAGGTGTCACGTATGAGCTGCCACTGGTTCACATTAAAGTTACACAGGGGAGTCCCCCTATCTGCTTGGATCATCAAGAAATCACTCATGGATTTTCTCTGTTCGTATAGTTGATCTAACATATGTAGGGTGGAATTCCAAAGGGTAGGAACATCGCAAATCAGACTATGTTGGGGGATACCGTTCTGACGCTGTAGCTCAAGAAGGGTGTGCTTGGCGGTGTAGGAGTGGCTGAAGTGCATACAAGGAGGCCATGCCAACTCAGGATTGTGTCCGAGGAACCTACGGACTGTTGACTGGGGGTGTCAGATGTCACTTGTGATGAGGTCGATGACTGTGTTAACCAATCGATGACGGCAGATGAGTTGCTGGTCGAGACACAACTGCTAGCAGATACCGGGAGATCAGGCCTCTCACCGCAACTCCTGCTGCCACTCGCCCCTAGTCTGCTGTGACCTCTGCCTGATGAATCTAGGCCTCTCCTCGGTGCACATCCTGGCACATCTCTGCCTGACATTTTTACTGCGTTTAGGAGGGGAAAACAATATACTACACTACACCTACAACAGTATTTTTGTAACAGCAGGTGTGTAGAAAAGTTAGATCAAAATAGGCAGACACTGTAGCTAAAAGCTAATGCAGATGGTCTTACACAGGATGCCCCTGGTCAGAGTTAAATGCACCACAGGCAGTTTTGAAATGTGGTTTTTATTCAAAATGTTAAAAAGTTAAAGATGCAGGTACTATTAAAAAAGTGCTAGTATTCGGGATGCTCCCCCCCCGGTGAAAGGCAATGGGTTCTTTAAACTTGTAAACCAGACTTTTTTTATACAAAAGGCAAAAGGTTAGTAGGCAGGTACTCTTAAAAGATAAGTGCTAGCACTGACAATGGCCCCTGGTGAAAGGCAATGGGTGCTTTAAACTTGTAAACCAGACTTTTTTTATACAAAAGGCAAAAGGTTAGTAGGCAGGTACTCTTAAAAGATAAGTGGTAGCGCTGACAATGGCCCCCGGTGAAAGGCAATGGGTGCTTTAAACTTGTAAACCAGACTTTTTTTTATACAAAAGGCAAAAGGTTAGTAGGCAGGTACTCTTAAAAGATAAGTGGTAGCACTGACAATGGCCCCCGCTGAAAGGCAATGGGTGCTTTAAACTTGAAAACCAGACTTTTTATACAAAAGGCAAAAGGTTAGTAGGCAGGTACTCTTAACCCTTTAAACGCCAGCCACGTAAAATTTACGTGGCTGCCTCCCCTGCAGTTAACCACCAGCCACGTAAATTTTACATGCCTGACTTTCCCCCCTTATAGCAGAAAAAGCAAAAAAAAAAGTCACTTACCTGACCCCTCGTTCGATCCAGCCAGGTCTCCTCTTCAGCCAGAGGGGCTCTGATCACCCATTGGGGCTCCTCCGGCTGCAGGGGAGTGCCCAAAATAAGGTGCCCCCCCCCCCCGTTTCAGCAGCCGCCAGAATTCCCTTTAAAAAAAAAAAAAATGACATTTACTTACCTTTGTACCCACCGGCTCCCGCCGGCTCTCCTCTTCATAGGATCACCCCCCCGCTCTTCCATCTTCTGGAGAGGGCATAACAGCCCTCCTCCCTCCGGAGCTCCGATGGGGGCGGGGCCGATGACGTCACCGGCATCTGACAGCTGAACCGCCGGGTGCCCTGACGACACCCAGTGGTTCAGCTGTCAGATGCCGGTGAAGGCTGGGCAGAGGAAGAGGGAGGTAGGCGATCCTCCGATCGTCTGCCTCCCCCCTCCTCTGTTCAGCCGTCACTGACATCAGATCGCCGAGGGACACAGGAGATGCAGATTGGAGATGAGTTAAAGTTATTTTTAAAGTGTGTCTCTGTGTTTTTTTTTTTACTTTTAATCGCTTGTGTACTGGTAAGGGATCTATGAGACCCCTATACCAGTTCACAAGGCTCTGGGTCTGGCAAGTCACCTGCGGCTAGTGGGTGACTTGCCATTAACCCTCGAGCCCCCCATTACCTGCCTCCCCAAAGCCCAGGGGGGGCAGAAGAGCCGTGGCCCTAGGCTATGCCGGCTTGTAGCCTGCAGGGCCAGGGGCCACCAAAGCTGGCCCCTGCGCACTGTTCTACAAACCCCCATAGCTGGTCACAGGCTGGTTAAGCTGGGTAGGGGGGACCTCACAACATTTTTTCTTTGGACTTTTAAGGGTTTTTAACCCTTAAAATTCCAAAAAACCCTGTCCTTTTTTTTTTAATTAACCCCATCTTACCTGTCACCCAGTAGGTATAAAAGGCTTCCAGCAGCAGCAGGAGAGCAGAAGCCAAAGTGATCAGCGTGGGACACGGTGCTCGGGGATGGATGGGAGGTAAGTATTAAAAAAAACATAAAATATTTTTTTCTCTGTGTCAGTGTGTTTTTTTTTTACATTTAACCCTTTGTAACTGGTAAGGGATCTATGAGACCCCTATACCAGTTCACAAGGCTCTGGGTCTGGCAAGTCCCCTGCGGCTAGTGGGTGACTTGCCATTAACCCCGAGACCCCCCCATTACCTGCCTCCCCAAAAACCCTTAAATGTCCCCCAAGAAATGGTGTCCCTCCCCTGTGGAGGGGGACCCCACACCAATTTCTTTTTATTTAACCCTTTATTATGTGGATAGTAGTTGTATTTTATTTGTAAATGTTATAAAGTGCTCTTTTTAGTTTAGGGAATCACCTGGACAGGAACGGGGGGCTACCGATACATATGTGGTATCATTGTAATCGGGAGAAATGGGGCTTTTACATGCAATATGGTTTTCTTTAATAAAATAAATGTTTTTGTTAAAATAAAGGAGACAATTTAAAAAAAATTAATATTTTTTTTTTTTTACTTATTTACTTAAACATATATAAAAAAAGTAGAAAAAATGCAAACAAGACATTTCATGTTAAAGCCTAAACTCAAAAAGAAGATATGCCATTTACTTGGAAATTCCTGCAAAAATCACAGTTAAACATCAAGCAAAATGGTGAAAAATATCCTGTCAGCAGAGGGTGACAAAATCTCAAGTAGGCTGGCAGTTAAAAGGTTACAGGTACCTATGCATTGGGTATTGTTCTGCTCGGGGGACCTTGCGCTTTCAGATTTAGCTTGTTTTTCTTATTTGCATATTGATATTTTAGGAAAAGGTGTTTTTATTCTGTTTTTTTATACATTTTTTTGTGAAACGCTGTGCAACCTAAGAATTCTTTGAGATATTACTTTCAGAAAGATGTGCCCACTACAACAAGCTGGGTACGCTTAGAAAGCTTAACATGTGTACTTTCAGGGAATATATGGTTTATGGGGGATATTCCAAATGTAAAGGGTTGTTTTGGTAGACACAAGGTGCGCACTTTGTCTGCAGAGCTGAAATTTTGTAGTAAAATTACTGTTACGCACATGCTTTACTTTGGTGTGTTTGGCAACTCTTTCCTTGACAGAACCTATGCATGTTGGGTATTGTTCTGTTTGGGAGATGTTGCTTTTTCAAATTTTTAGTTTTTTTCTTGTTTGCATATAGTTTTTTTTTTTAGGAAAATGTGGTTTTGATTCTGCTTTTTTATTCATTTTTAGGGAAACCCTGTGCAACCAAAGAATACATTGAGGGATTACTTCCAGAAAACTGCACCCATGTCAACAAGCCTGGTACACCTAGAAAGCTTGAGGCGTGTACTTCTAGGGAATATATAATTTGTTGTGGGTATTTCAAATGTAAAGGGTTGTTTTTCTTGAAAAACTGCAAGGTGCGCATATTGCATAGCATAGTTGTATTTTATCTGAAAATCTCCTAAAGCGTTGTTTCAGTTTGGGGGAGTCTCCTGGGCAGGAAAGGGTGTCTACTTATACATATGTGGTACCACTGTAACCGGGAGAAATTGAGGTTTCACACGCACTAAGATTTTATTGACAAACTTACATTTTTTTATTACAAAAAAAACACATATTACAAATTGTAAAAAATAGTTTTGTTTTGTTTTTTTTGCACAATTTTCACCCAAAAATATTGAGAATACACTTAGAAAATGACAAACAAGACATTTCATGTTAAAGCCCAGGCTCTGCTGAAGAAAACAATATATCACTTTTCTGGGAAATCCCTGGAAATCCCTTCAAAAATCACAGTTGAACATGGGGAGCACAAAATAGTGCAAAATGGTCTGACAACAAAGGGTGACAAAATCTCAAGGTAGGCTGGCGGTTAAAGGGTTAAAAGATAAGTGCTAGCACTGACAATGGCCCGTGGTGAAAGGCAATGGGTGCTTTAAACTTGAAAACCAGACTTTTTTTATACAAAAGGCAAAAGATTAGTAGGCAGGTACCCTTAAAAGACACATGCTAGTATTTGGGATGCCCCCTGCTCACATACAGAGGTGGCCTCCTTTGATTGTGGAAAAGTGACGTTGATTATAAAATGCAAGCAGTTAGTACACAGGTAGTCTTGAAATATTAATGCTAGTGTTTGGGATGTCCCCTGCTCACATACAGAGGTGGCCTCCTTTGCTTGTGGAAAAGTGACGTTGATTATAAAATGCAAGCAGTTAGTACACAGGTAGTCTTGAAATATTAATGCTACTGTTTGGGATGCCCCCTGCTCACATACAGAGGTGGCCTCCTTTGCTTGTGGAAAAGTGACTTTGCTTATAAAATGCAAGCAGTTAGTACACAGGTAGTCTTGAAATGTTTATGCTAGCATTTGGGATGCCCCCTGCTCACATACAGAGGTGGCCTCCTTTGATTGTGGAAAAGTTACTTTGCTTACAAAATGCAACCAGTTATTAGACAGGTAGTCCTGAAATATTTATGCTAGTGTTTGGAATGCCCCCTGCTCACATACAGAGGTGGCCTCCTTTGATTGTGGAAACGTGACGTTGATTATAAAATGCAAGCAGTTAGTACACAGGTAGTCTTGAAATATTTATGCTAGTGTCTGGGATGCCCCCTGCTCACATACAGAGGTGGCCTCCTTTGATTGTGGAAAAGTGAGGTTGATAATAAAATGCAAGCAGTTATTAGACAGGTAGTCTTGAAATATTAATGCTAGTGTTTGGGATGCCCCCTGCTCACATGCAGAGGTGGCCTCCTTTGATTTTGGAAAAGTGACGTTGATTATAAAATGCAAGCAGTTATTAGACAGGTAGTCTTGAAATATTTATGCTAGTGTTTGGGATGCCCCCTGCTCACATACAGAGGTGGCCTCCTTTGATTGTGGAAAAGTGACTTTGCTTATAAAATACAAGCAGTTATTACACAGGTAGTCTTGAAATATTAATGCTAGTGTTTGGGATGCCCCCTGCTCACATACAGAGGTGGCCTCCTTTGATTGTGGAAAAGTGACGTTGATTATAAAATGCAAGCAGTTAGTACACAGGTAGTCTTGAAATATTAATGCTAGTGTTTGGGATGCCCCCTGCTCACATACAGAGGTGGCCTCCTTTGATTGTGGAAAAGTGATGTTGATTATTAAATGCAAGCAGTTAGTACACAGGTAGTCTTGAAATATTAATGCTAGTGTTTGGGATGCCCCCTGCTCACATACAGAGGTGGCCTCCTTTGATTGTGGAAAAGTGACTTTGCCTATAAAATGCAAGCAGTTAGTACACAGGTAGTCTTTAAATATTAATGCTAGTGTTTGGGATGCCCCCTCCTCACATACAGATGTGGCCTCCTTTGATTGTGGAAAAGTGACGTTGATTATAAAATGCAAGCAGTTATTAGACAGGTAGTCTTTAAATATTAATGCTAGTGTTTGGGATGCCCCCTGCTCACATACAGAGGTGGCCTCCTTTGTTCGTGGAAAAGTGACGTTGATTATTAAATGCAAGCAGTTATTAGACAGGTAGTCTTGAAATATTAATGCTAGTGTTGGGGATGCCCCCTGCTCACATACAGAGGTGGCCTCCTTTGATTGTGGAAAAGTAACTTTGCTTACAAAATGCAACCAGTTATTAGACAGGTAGTCTTGAAATATTTATGCTAGTGTTTGGGATGCCCACTGCTCACATACAGAGGTGGCCTCCTTTGATTGTGGAAAAGTGACGTTGATTATAAAATGCAAGCAGTTATTAGACAGGTAGTCTTGCAATATTAATGCTAGTGTTTGGGATGCCCCCTGCTCACATACAGAGGTGGCCTCCTTTGTTTGTGGAAAAGTGACGTTGATTATAAAATGCGAGCAGTTAGTACACAGGTAGTCTTGAAATATTAATGCTAGTGTTTGGGATGCCCCCTGCTCACATACAGAGGTGGCCTCCTTTGATTGTGGAAAAGTGACGTTAATTATAAAATGCAAGCAGTTAGTACACAGGTAGTCTTGAAATATTTATGCTAGTGTTTGGGATGCCCCCTGCTCACATACAGAGGTGGCCTCCTTTGATTGTGGAAAAGTGACTTTGCTTATAAAATGCAAGCAGTTAGTACACAGGTAGTCTTTAAATATTAATGCTAGTGTTTGGGATGCCCCCTCCTCACATACAGATGTGGCCTCCTTTGATTGTGGAAAAGTGACGTTGATTATAAAATGCAAGCAGTTATTAGACAGGTAGTCTTGAAATATTAATGCTATTGTTTGGGATGCCCCCTACTCACATGCAGAGGTGGCCTCCTTTGTTCGTGGAAAAGTGACGTTGATTATTAAATGCAAGCAGTTATTAGACAGGTAGTCTTGAAATATTAATGCTAGTGTTGGGGATGCCCCCTGCTCACATATAGAGGTGGCCTCCTTTGATTGTGGAAAAGTGACGTTAATTATAAAATGCAAGCAGTTATTAGACAGGTAGTCTTGAAATATTAATGCTAGTGTTTGGGATGCCCCCTGCTCACATAGAGGTGGCCTCCTTTGTTTGTGGAAAAGTGACTTTGCTTATAAAATGCAAGCAGTTAGTACACAGGTAGTCTTGAAATATTAATGCTAGTGTTTGGGATGCCCCCTGCTCACATACAGAGGTGGCTTCCTTTGATTGTGGAAAAGTGACGTTGATTATAAAATGCAAGCAGTTATTAGACAGGTAGTCTTGAAATATTTATGCTAGTGTTTGGGATGCCCCCTGCTCACATACAGAGGTGGCCTCCTTTGATTGTGGAAAAGTGACGTTAATTATAAAATGCAAGCAGTTAGTACACAGGTAGTCTTGAAATATTTATGCTAGTGTTTGGGATGCCCCCTCCTCACATACAGATGTGGCCTACTTTGATTGTGGAAAAGTGACGTTGATTATAAAATGCAAGCAGTTAGTACACAGGTAGTCTTGAAATATTAATGCTAGTGTTTGGGATGCCCCCTGCTCACATACAGAGGTGGCTTCCTTTGATTGTGGAAAAGTGACGTTGATTATAAAATGCAAGCAGTTATTAGACAGGTAGTCTTGAAATATTTATGCTAGTGTTTGGGATGCCCCCTGCTCCCATACAGAGGTGGCTTCCTTTGATTGTGGAAAAGTGACGTTGATTATAAAATGCAAGCAGTTATTAGACAGGTAGTCTTGAAATATTAATGCTAGTGTTTGGGATGGCCCCTGCTCACATACAGAGGTGGCCTCCTTTGTTCGTGGAAAAGTGACGTTGATTATAAAATGCAAACTGTTATTAGACAGGTAGTCTTGAAATATTAATGCTAGCACGCTTTTTAAAGAATGACACCAGGTAAAGGAAAAGGAATAGGCTGGAGTGTTATTAACACTAAATAGGCTTGGAATCTAAAGCAAACACTTTAAGCTGTCCCTGTCTTTATCTGTCACTGTCACAGGCTCTCTCCTTCTCTATCTGTCCCTCGCTTCTTCTGTTCTTTGTTCTATCTATCTCTCCCTTGCTGTGTCTATCTACCTATCTGTCTGTCTATCTGTCCCTCGCTCTATTCCTGGCTGATCTGCTCTGGCCGCAATACAGTGTCAGAATGATCTTCCGCAAGATGGCCGCCGTTTATATGGGGCTGTGACATCATCGCTAAGCCTGTCTGCTGATAGGAAGCACGTGACACCTACCCAGCATTCCTTGCCCCATGAGACATGTCCTGACATGTGGATCCACCGTTTTAGATGGGCTGTATAGCAGTAAATGGAGTTTTATGGAAGCGATTCGAGCAATGGAACCGCGGCGATATTCGGAATCGTAACGAATCGAATATTTCATGAAATTCTTAACGAATTCGGGTTTGTCAGAATCGATTCGCTCATCTCTAATTAGTTTATAAAATAGTTATGGAAACACTTTTTAAATGTCATTTCAACTTCATTTTATAAGGGGGGGCAAGCTCAGTTTCACCCCTGCAATATCTCTGGGAGGTTAGTAATTGCCCAGAGTAAAATCTCTGAAGTCAAGGTATCCTGTTATTGCCATCATAATAATTTACCTAAAGTCTGTGTCAATGTCATCTTTTGATAATGCCTTATATTGTATGTCAGAATGAAGGGCGAGGGTACAGTGTGGTTTTCACATACAAGAGCAGATTGTTTGTGGGTGGTGGGCGAGGACAGGTGATTATTGTGCCTGCCTAATCAAGGACTATCTAACCCTTGATCATTCATTTTTGGCAGTCCTGTATGTTTGATTCGACAACCATTTGACGAGCATAGGCCACATAAATGGTTTGTAACCTGGTCACAAGCCACAATGAGTAGGTTCAATTTTTTTTCATTTGGAATACCCACTGTCTCCACAAACTCTACTCATATGTCTTTCCACCACACCCCTACATTCATACATAACAATTCTCACATGCTAGAAATGCACTTCTGATTCGATTACCTCCCTGAATATATGGGTCCATTATTTATAGCCCTTCCCCACAGGTCCCACAGCTTAACTATGTTTGCAGTACTAAACCCATCTAAGCTCCCACCAGTGCTAAAATACAATTATTCTAGAAAAACAATGTTACCAAATTATGGTGCCTGGGATGTCACTCAGGAGTGATTTTGTACAATCAATGTCACCACATTCCTCCAAGTCATGGCTGCACGGATGCACCCCTCCTATATCACTCGCGTGCAACCTCCCCTACTTACTATGCACCTGTTCAACTACCTTTACACATCAGTTCAATTTACTCCTCCTATTTTCCCAGCATTAGGTCAGAGGCCACATGAGATGGCTCTGAGGCCACATGTAGCCCCTAGGCCACAGGTTGAGCACCTGTGCTCTATACTCTTTCTATACGTCCTCAAACAGCTGAAGTCAGGTATGGATGTCTCACATGGGAGCTTGGGAATCGAAGCACTAGATTTGAAATAGAAACTCGTGAACGCCCAGGTTCTGTATGTGCCTACAATTATTTTGGGGTAGATTTTTATATTTGTGCCAAAAAAAGTTGAGTAATTCATCTAAGCACAATAAACCAAAAAATGGAAACAATATAAAAATTGATAAAAGTTAAACCGTTTAACCAAACTTAGAAAACATGTCAAAAATGAAAAAGAGAATCTCAGATAATAAAACCCAAAGGCAGCTACCAAAAGTGTGTTTTACTTGGTTTTAAGTCAAGTCTAAATGGCCCCAGGATGTGTTCTTTCCTTCTTTATAAATGCTTCATTTACAGGACTGGAAATCTAAATAGTTGATTCTGAAAGAATACATGTAATATTTTAGCGATCATCCCCTGAGCTGCATTTTATACAAAGCAATCCAAAGAACAGCATAAAATGCCCTCCCTTGTCAGTTGTTTGAAATCTGTTTTGTGACTCATTCCCAAAGACTGTGTCCCTGGAATCAGTACAGAATTCCTGTGAGCTAGACATTGCCTGCACAAGTCATTTGATAAAGAGCAACTCTAGGCAAAAGGTAAAATATTGTTACTGATCTGCTGACCTGCTATAGTGGAAAAATGACCCAGTGATAAAAATCTATATATCTATGCTGGATGGTGGGAGGAGGGGTCACTTATACACCCTGCATCAAAAAATATCCTGCCAGGTTTTGTTCTTTTAATGGAGGGAAGAGGAAATCGGGGGGAGGGGGGCAGGTTCTGTCACTCCTGATACATTGAAAACCACAAGATTGGTGGGAGTATTTTTCAGTTCGAGTGTTAAGGTTACCCCTCCTCTTATTGGCCAACATGTTTATAGGATTTTTAATATTACACAATTTTAAGGAGCGTCTGCCCCAATTATCACGGATGGATTGACCACTGTGTCAACCATCAACAGTCAGCGCCATAGATGAGTTTTATTTTGCCTCCATGATTCAAGACATTTACTAAGCTGTCAACCTTGAATGATCAAGCAGTATCCACCATTTCCCAGCCCCCCTGTCATGGTCAAACTTATAGTTCACATTCCCCATCTCATCGATATAGGTATATTTCACTATTAAATAAAAACAATTTACATATTAACCATATTATAACTAAGATAAGTTACACAATACTTAAAATACTCTAAATATAAAATGATTTACATTGCAGGTTAACTGCGGTTATACACTGACACTTAAGATAAGAAACAAAGCTTACCTTACTGGCACTCACCACTTGCTCCCTCGCCAGGAACAGCCCATTCTGAGCTCCTGCCCCCAACCACGACTGTCCAATTAGAATAGACATTTTCTTGCATGTTGAATAAAAAATCTCAAGTAAACCTAACCCCTATCTACTAAAAATTATTGGCTTTTGATAACTGTCAACAACTGGCCAGTTTTAGATAAAATATAGTACAATGATAATTGGTGGAGCAGCAACACAAGCTGGTGACTTTGTAATTCAGTGCTTTAATAAAAAAGGGTCTATACTGTATGTAAGTTGAGAAGAGACCTGAATCTCGAGTGATTCTAAGCATGCATCGTAAGCCTTCAGTAAAGTCTTCGTCCGTTCGTATGCCAACGAGAATTTCATTTTTCAGCTTTTGTTTTCCGTTTACGCTACTCATGTTACAACGCAGGCTTTAGTTTTTGCCCTTTTTCCATCGTCTCCTCGAACGAATCATTTACGTTTCCCGTTAGATTCAGATTACCTAAATCACTTCGCGGTCTCATTCTTCTTCCATTTGCCACCCCTAAAACTTACCTAAGTTCACTTTGCGGTCTCATTCTTCTTCCATTTCCCACCCCTAAAACTTACCTAAGTCACTTCGCGATCTCATTCTTCTTCCATTTCCCACCCCTAAAACTTACCTAAATCACTTTGCGGTCTCATTCTTCTTCCATTTTCCACCCCTAAAACTTACCTAAATCACTTCGTGGTCAGGTGAATCTTCACATATAAATTTAGTTTTTTGCATTCGTTTTGTGGTAACCAACCCTTCATGAATGTATTTACAAAAGGAAATGACACAGAAACAATTATAGAACAACTTTGATTATTACATTTTTTTTGTTTTTGGTAAAATGTGTATATACAATTTTAAAAGTTTTTTTTAAAAAAAATAACAGGTTTAAAACTATATATACAGAAATGGCAGGCCCCAGAACATTATTATTCATCTGTGGTCCCCAACGAGTCGCGCAGCTCCTGCATCTCGCCCACCAACTGAAGGACCCTGGCACTCAGTTGTGCCACTCTGGCACGCGTGGTCCCTGTATAAAAATGAAAAATAAATTATTTGTCTGCAAATACATGTTTAACAGCTGTGGATGGAATGTTTATTAGGTTGCAAGCTAACTCATGAGGCCATATGTCATTATGCTAAGGAATTAATAAAAGGAAGAGGACATATATCATTATGCTAAGGAATTAATAAAAGGAAGAGGCCATATCTCATTATGCTTATGGCATTGACTATGGATTTAGGTAGATTGCTGATCATGTCATTTCCCACGTACTACAAATATTGACATTACAACTTACTTCATTGGTGGGCGAGCTCTGCTTCGGGGACCACCCTCCGCTCTGGGACCTGCCACTGCTGGGAAGTTGAGACTGTAGAGACATGTAAAATAGGGTCACTTTTAATGTCTGAGTCAACAGTAAATGACAATTTGAATGTGGGTCTGACATCATCCAACTTCGCCATGTGCCTCCTGGGCATGATCTGCTGCAGACTCTTCCACAGATCCTTCACCCGCTACATAATCATCTAGAAAAAGAGATTTAGGGAATCAGCTTTGCTTTTAATAGCATGTATGTGTGTGCAGTTACATTAAGAGTCACATACCAGAGGCTAATAGCTCCGTCGTTTGGTACGACTCCCTGCCCACGCCGTGATGACCCTCCTCTGTGGATAGGTCCAGGGGCTGGTCGGAGGCCGCTACAGAGGAGGGGTAGGAACGTGGCCCTGGAGATCCACCACCTTCACTTTCTGCTGCAGATTCATGCAGCACTGGCCGACATGTGCGCCTCTGGGTGCGTCGGATTTGGTACTCCATTTCTAGAAAAGAAAAGCATTTATATATAAAGGCCTACCTTCTGTATTAGTTACATCTAGCATGCAATCAGTATGTACTTACTTGGAAAATGGAGACCGAAAAATCGCCGCACCCGGGGCATGTGGAGTCGCTTCAGACTCCACAGACTCCACAAAAAAAAAATAGTTGTTAGATCAAACTACATACAAATATCTGTCACAATTCGATCAGTTGACTAAATGACATTCCCAGACACATTTCTAGCCTCAAACTATCCTTCTAGATGCAAGTGACTTGGTTCGCACATGTGCGCACTAACTTTTAAAAAACTTTTTAAAACAACTGTTTCTTCCTGCGCTTCCTTAAGGCCTAGGCATGCTTTTTGATGGCAAATCAACATCCTTACAATACACCTACGAGCATAATCAGCTCTTGTTGTTGGCGGGTGAAGATCGTGGGCGCCATCTTGTTTCTTGTCCGCAGCAGATAAGTAATGCCCCAACGGTTTCTGGGTTCCGCACGGCCGGACGAACGGCCGGACGCACGCGTACACGAATGCGTAAGCGTCATACCCAGCCATTAGTATTTAAAGGGTCATGGACACACAGCTCATTCTCTTTGAGATTGTCAGCATGGCACAAAAAAAACACACCGCTAAGGCCACACCAGCCAAGGAGGCCACCAGCAAAAGGGCCCAGCAGCATGAGGAGCCTTCTTCCTCACGTCCGACCACTCAGTCACACCAAGCTACTACCAAGGTGCGGGAAACACACAGCCAAAGTGGGCAACACAAGGCGACATTGGCCACCAAGGCCGCAACAGCAAAACCAACAGCCAAAGCCAAGGACGAAGCAGCAAAGAAGAAGGCACCAACATCGAAGCAGGCAGGTACGACGGCGTACAAGGCCACAAAAAAGCAGAGGGTGAGAAGCTCGAGCCCACAATGAACACCCTCTCCTCCTCCCCGCCCTACCACATCCCTGCAAAAATGGTGCTCCAGTGGCGAGGCCAGTATGAGCCAGCATGCCCGAAGCCCCAGCCCTGCCAGCAGTGCCTCTCCTGCTCCACGTGCCAGTACATCACATGGCCAAAGGAGCATCACTTCAAAGGCCACAAAGAGGCACAGGGCCCGAAGCCCCCCCCCCCAAGCACACCCTTTCCTCCTTGGCCACATTTGCCACCAGCACACCGATACATATGCCACATTCACGCCTGGAAGTTCGGTGGCCACCCAGGCAAGGACTCCCAGTCCGATTGCAAGTCCAGTCATTCTCAAGCCACGTGTCGCACATTTCATCACCACAGAGCCAGCCCAGAATGTCCCCCGAATTGCCAACAAACATAGATGAGCCAGAAGAGCAAGCATTAGGCCGAACATTGCGGCGAGGCCACTTGAGTGGCAGGTTTGGTGAGACCCTCTCGCATTGGCAAGTGGCCTCACACTCCATAATGACTAGCTATATATACATTCAAAATCTACAAGCAAAATGAGAAAGACACAAATCTTGGAGGAGCTCACCAGACAGGTCAATGCAACGGGGGACGAGATTAAAGATGTGGAGCAGATACAGCGCAAAATATCTGACCTGAAGTATGCAGCACGGAAGAAACAGTATAAACGGCGCAATTACAGGTACATATTTGAGTTGTGCATTTTGCTGCTTGTTGTATTGACCACAATGCCCAAAATTTGTTAACCTCTATTTTTCAGCTTACAAACTGGCGGAGGCTTCCCCACCAAATGACAGTATACACGAGCTGAGGAGATGGTGCTGGCATTAATACACCCCGTCGCATTAGAGGGCCTCTCTGGCAGACGGGACACGGACATCCATACCATTCCTGCAGGTTAGTAATGTTTGTTTGAATGTGAACTATTGTAAACGTGTGAAATGAGGCTCACAGGCAGATATGAACACATGCCCCTAGGGAGTGGCTTTGAGGGGAGGTTACTGTATTAGCCGCGTGTTTAATGTCTGAGGAATGGTCATTTAAAAGGTTTGCAGCCCATACACGACCTTGGACAGTATTTTTGGTCACTATTAAACTCTTTATCTTAGCAAAGCACTGCCTGTTATGTGAATATAGTCAATCATAGACAACACTTCTTTGTCTTTATACCACTTGTAGTTGTAGTTGTAGCTGTGCTTTGGTCAGAAAAAATTGATCTGGGGTCAGGGAAAGGTCTACATAGGAAGAATGCCCACCAGCATACTCTGAAGCCAAATGTTATTTGCAAGCTGACTGTGGGCCCCTAATGCGCCATTTTGGATGTGTTAAGCCTCATAACATGCAGTACATGCATGTTTGTAGTATTTAAGGTGACCAATGTGTATGTAGAGGGTGATGCATACATATAAGAGATACTGACATTCATAGTGAAGATCACCTTGGACCATTGGGGGAGTTGGCATTCCTGCTTGCCCACGTGTTTCTTAAAGCATATGTAGTAATCCAGCTCATCAATGGATTTTTGTGTGTTTAGGTGTCTTTTACTTTTAAACCCAGCCCAGCATCCAGCCTCTGCAAGTGTGGAAGCCTCCTCCAGTTTGACCACGCCGTCTACTTCCGTGCTGCCTAGGACCCAGGAACAGATATATAGGGTAAGTGGACTTTGATGAAACTGCTGATACATGTGAATTCACATGACTAATTTGCCTAAAAATATATTTAGGGCCCAAACTGAAACATTTTTTTCACATGTCCCAACAGACCCACACACTGATGGATGAAATCCAGGAGATCGAGGAGGAGGATGCTAGCTTGATGGGACCTTCAGAATTGACCCCCCTGGAACCTAATCTGCCACTGTCCCAGCATGCTACTGCACCAAATCCTCTGCAGCTGAGTGAAGCTGGACGCATGCTGCCAGCCCATCGTGGGCAGCAGGCTGAGACTGAGCCTACAGTCCCCAGTGGTAGCTCTGCTGCAGAGGTTTTGCCGAGCACCTCTGGGACTCTTGCTCGCCCTAGAGCAGCATCTGCAGGTGCTCAAACCCGGGGAATTAGTAGACATAGTCAACAACGTAGACCAGTTTCCCAGGGGAGGCGCGTGCCGATCCTGGAGTTAGCGTGGCGCCATGACAGCCGTTACTTTAGACATGTGACTCAAAGAACCACAGAGCAGCTTATTGCACAATTAGAGACATTCAATAATACATTCACCAACATGCTGACTGAATTTAGGATGAGCAACAGCCAGATGTCTGATCAAATGGCCACCTTAAATAATAACTTCACTGCCATGCTCGAGGAATTTAGAACAAGCAATAGACAGATGCTGGAACAGTGGCAGATTCTGAATGCCACACATGCCCAGGTGTTGGGACACCTCCAAGACCCACCACCAGGGTTTTATGCCCAACATCCATATTAACACCTATTTGACCTGTATCTGCTCCACATCTTTCCTCTACATCCCCACTCTATTGACCTGTCTGGTGAGTGCTACCAAGATTGGGTTTTTTATGGCTTTTCTGGTTTGATTTTGAATGTTGCCCATATAGCTCATTAGAGTGCTGACATACCCCACTAGCCAATGCCTGAGCTAAAGCCTCACTGAAGCTGCCACTCAAGCTGGCACGCTGCAGACTTGGTCCTAATGAAATTGTGGCTGGCTCATCCTGTTTGTTGGCAAGATTGGGGGACATTCTTGGCTGTGAAACTACTACATTTGACCATGGCAAAGATTGGACTGGACTGGCATTAGGACTGGGGGTTATTGTTTGGGTGGCCCACTAAATTACAGGCATGGATGTGGCATAGGTATGGCTGCTTTTCACCTGTGCCTGTGGCAAATGTGGTCAAGCAGGAGAGGGTGTGTATGTGGCCCTATGTATTCCTGGCCAAATATTCCCCTGCAAATGGTTGCTCCATGTAGCGATAACCCTTATCGCCGGAGTGCTTCACCGCCCGAGACGTCCTTTTCCCAATCGTAAGAGGTGCTGCTGGAATTCCAGAGTCGTCCGTGAGAAAACAGGAACAGCCTTTACAAGGGCTAGTGAATTGTAATATAGCGTTTCCCCCAATCAGAGGCAGAACTCAGTATTGAGGGTGAAGGTGAAGTGTCTTTATTAGTGCCACTCTAGGCCTTATATACACAAGTCTCCATGCAAGGTGGACCTGATGGAGAACTGCATGACACACACACCGACCAATAGCAGCAGGGCACACAATCCCTCAACTCTGCCGGTGACGCAATCAGCAACACAATAGACGTCTGTAACACAATCAATCAGAACAATGCCATTGTCTGTGACGTTATCAATCAACACAATGGCAGCCTGTAATACAATCCAAACTACAATGACATTGCCTGTAACAGTATCAAAATACAATGACATTGTCTGGAACCTAATTAAGAAAAGGCCAGGGAATGACCCGGTGGGCAATTGAATAGTGATGACATCCAAAAGGCAGAGCGTCTGTCACACTCCATATGTATGTTTATGTTATTGGGCGGTGAAACTTCAGCCTGGAGTGCGTTACTTTGCAACTCCTGGATGTGGCCAATTGCTAGTTGCCATGAATCTGCACAAATGTATATTTCTGTTTTACTATGTATGTACATGAAGTCTGCGAGTGCCCTTCAACTAAACATTTTCATATTTCATTAAAATATATTGAATGTGACTTTAGCTGTTGTTGACTAAGTTGATGCATTAATGTTTGTGTTATTTTGAGGTTAATGAAGGTTTTTCCCAACAAACGTGCGAAAATAAACTGCATAAGCTCAAATAAGGTGTCAAATTTTTAGTAATTAAGTCATTACTTTTTGGTAAAATAAAGACAAAGGCCTTCACAAAGCCAAATCATATTGCAAATAACCAAATAACAGCAACAAACCAGGAAAACAAATTTTAAGCAAAATAGGTGGTAATGACATTGGCCCGCACTGCTTGGCCAGAGGCACTAGGTGTGCCAGTGTAATGGTCATCTGCCTCCTGGCTGGGTGGTGAGGGGGGGCAGATCCACATACTCGGGGACACGCTGCATGATGGCAAAGTTATGCAGAACACAACAGGCCAGTATTATGTCGATGACCTTGTTGGGGTCATATTGGAGGGCCCTCCGGTATGGTCCAAACAATGGAAGCGGGTTTTGAGCAGCCCAAATTCCCTCTCTACAACGCCCGGGTCTTTCGGTGTGACCGATTGTAGGCCTCCTGTGCCTCATTCTGTGGCCGAAGGACGGGCGTCAGGAGCCAGGGAAGAAGCGAATAGCTAGAAACCCTTGAAAGAATAAGAAAATACTTTCATTAATTACACATTCAAAACAACAATATTGTTTAAAGTGGTCGTTCAGTCTGATTAGTAGCCTACCTTATATGTTACCCACACCCTGTACATACAGATTTCTCTCTAAAAAATAAAAAAAACAAGCATCTACTGAATGTTATGAACCTTTAAACATCCAAGATGCCGGCTCAGGTAATATCAGGCAGCCTGCAGACAGAAAGTGCCTTCTGACTGTGCTGCTCTGCATTCTGGGATTTCTGACCTTTCCCGGACCCCAGCTCTGCTCAGCTATAACCCGCACCCTGCACTTTATCCCACTTTCCTCAGTAGGTGTGATGCATCTGACCAAAGATGGCGCAGTCCAGTGGGGGAAAGAATAATAAGTAAGTTAATAAAAACTAGAAATATATTAGGTGGAAATGCTGTGAAATCAGTTTTTAATGGTTGATGCTTTTCTAGCAATCATGGTGAAGGTCCGGTTTAACATGTCATCAAGGGGAAAAACCAGCCATAGGTTAAGACATGGCTCATCAACTATATTCATAGGCATACAGTGAAAAGGGAATGTCGTAATTTGAGGAAACTTACCAAGGAGCCATCCACCTGATAATTCTCCAGACTCAAACCGACATGTCCGAGGCCACCACTGCTTGGACATTCAGTGAGTTGCCCATTTTGCGGTTCCTGGAAGAAAAAAAAATAACATTTTTTTTTAGCAATACAAGGTAAACTACTTAAACACTCCTAACACCCTCCAAAAAACATGTAGGACAATCCAAATAACAGTAACTAAGTACATAAGTATTTTTAATAACCAAATTTATATGTATGTGGGCGAAAATTAAGATTAACATTGTAATCAGTAATTAAGGTCTGCATTAAAATGTTTTGCTTTAAACACTGATGAAGGTATACATTGTAAACTGTTTCACAGGGACACTTTACAAGGAGGGATTAAGGTATACACTGTAAACTGTTTCACAGGGACACTTTACAAGGAGGGATTAATGTATACACTGTAAACTGTTTCACAGGGACACTTTACAAGGAGGGATTAACGTATACACTGTAAACTGTTTCACAGGGACACTTTACAAGGAGGGATTAATAGATAGTTACAATACAGTTTGCATAAACTATATAACAAAATGACCTATTTAGCTTACCTATAGATGTACTCGTCGGCTGCGGGAGGGACCAATGCAACATGGGTGCAATCAATTGCACCCATGACGTTGGGCATGTCGCCGATATTATAAAAACCCAACTTAAGTGGAATATATTTCGAACTAATGGTAGCCATGCCATCCAAAAACTTGGATAGAGCGCAGCTCAGCGTAGGCTGGGACATCCCCACGGAGAGGGCACCCAGCCTCTGGAACGAGCCGTTCACCAAAAATTGCAGGCAGCCAAGCATCTTGGTCATACCTGAAATTGCTTGCCCCTTCCTTGTGATGCGGACTAACCATGGCCACAGCTCACTATACAACTTATGGAAAGAAGCGCGATTAAGTCAGCTCGAACAACTCAACGTCATGCATGCTTCGCCGGTGCAATCTGGCCTCGGCCCTGCTGATGCATGCAATGCCCTGGAGCTGAAGGCGCTCATTCCTCCACAAAGCCGCAAAACATGGTCAAAAGCAAGCAATCCGAGTGTAAAATGGTCCCGTAAGTGTATCGCAAATGAAACCGTTTTATAGGGTGGTGGGCCCTCGGCAATCAGCTCTCTGAATGAGACGCAAGGCCATCCCAATAACGTAAGTTATCTGAACGAACGCAAACTATCAGATTTGGATGGGAAAATGATCCGAACTAACGCAAATGATCCGATTTAGTTCCCTCCATCGAAAGCACATATACGCATTAGCAGGAACGAACATACGCATGGAAAAACGAACGTAAAAACCAAAAAAAAGGCCAAACAGACACAAAAGCATACACAGACACATACGAAAGTCCAGGCGTATATGTCTTTGAATCGAGCCTATATATTTAATAAGAGATTAGACCCTTTCATGGTTTCTATCCATGAGAGTGAATAGCAGTTGTAGTACTCTTGGCAGCAATAGGAACAGGCCATAGAAAACCATTAGGCCATATACTTTAATGGGGAATATTCTAGAAAGTTAAGGAGAAAGGTAATAATCAGAGAAGAATGCTTGAAAGAAATAGAGTAGCAATCTAGAGGATAATCATTGTTTAGAGGGTTTTGAAGGGAACTGACCAGCACATGTTTGGCATGTTTATGAACATGTGAAGGAAGGTTCTGGAAGGTAGCTAGAAGGTATATAAGGGTTATATACCACTTGAATTGTTCAGAGCAGTGTTAACAGAGATCAGTGCCTGTAAAGAACATCTCAATCCAGCGAGTGAGTGTAAGCCCCAGTGGAAATCCTGAGATAGAGGTCTTGACTGCTCACAGGCCGGAGTTAGAGCAGTGGGCTACTACTTGTCTGTGAACGAGACAGGATTGAGCTGCATATGTTGGAATGCTGTATTGCTGCTCTACTTGTGCCAACATTGGAGATGTTAATAAAGAGAAACTCTACTTGCATCTTTTGGAGTGTCGTGTCTCAGTTAAACAGTGACTGCTAACCTCTCTCGTGGTAAAGCCCCCAGTACCCCACCCACACCAACACACTTAGAACACCCTGGGCCCAGAAGAGTTTGCTCCCTGCCATCCTCACAACATATGAGGGCAACATATACTGTACATTATCATTTTGTTTTGTATGTCATTTTTGATTAGAATTGTGCAGCTATAGCATGTTTAGGGAATATGGAGTCCTTCCAGATAGATCTAGATACGTAACAAGTAGACATCCTTTGCCGGGTCTAATTAAATTTGATGTGTGGCATTACTTGATATATGTTTCTTAATGTGCATGCCTATCCTTTAATCCTTTTTTAGTACTCTTAAGTAAGGAAAACAGAGTATTGGAAGACAATGAGGTTTACAGTGAAGTATATATTTCTTTTATATATGAAGGTAAGAAATCATTTTGAAGCCTGTAAAATAAGCTAAACTGGGAATATAGAATTCCTCACTATGGAAAGAATTTCTGTCTAGATAACCTCTGACCAAACACACCTGCTGCCTAAGGCCCTATTAAATCCAGACTTCAATGTGATTGAAACACTTTTATCTGTGCAGCTTAAACATTTGGATCTTCAGCTTACCCTGTCAGTGTGCACACTATAGCTTAATGTTCAGTAAGTATGTTTAGGTCTTGTATGATCACTACAACAGTTGTGCTTATTGAAACATATGCAGTGTATTTTTTACATGCTAATAATGCCTCATAATTGCAGCATGGTGGTTTTAGGGAAGGTAGCCCAAGTCATGACCTGAGGGCTGCCATCTTGCGTGGTGTATGAATCAGTTATGTGTGCTGCTGAGCCCATCATATGCCTTTATCTTTTATACTGAAGGCCTACTCTGTTCAAAACTTGTATAATTCTTGGCCAACCAATTATTAACCAAAGTTTGGTGTCATACCACATCTGAATACTAGAAGTCTGCATCATAACAATTATCCATGCAGTATATGAGTGCTTATTATGCGAGTCTATGTTGATTGGGGGGTTTAGCGTGTCAAGCAAAGACTTGCTA